>JABXWE010001169.1:0-41693 GCA_014611495.1 Limonius californicus
CAACAAAATTTTGATAATAAAAGTTGTTCAGAATCGTTCAAATAAGCTAAATCCAAAATTTCATTACAAACAAAAAATATTGAAAAAATTGTCTTTATTCTAAAAAATTCATCTTGGACGAATTTTTTAGAAAAAAAATTTTCAATGTTTTTTGATTGTAATGAAATTTTGGATTTACCTTATTTGGACGATTCTGAACAATTTTTATTAACAAAATTGTGTTGTAAAAAAATCCCTAAAACGACTTCTTCAATACAAAATTTGAAAAATTTTTTTCTAAAAAATTTCAATATTTTTTGTTTGTAATGAAATTTTGGATTTAGCTTATTTGAACGATTCTGAACAACTTTTATTAACAAGATTTTGTTGTAAAAAAATCCCTAATACGACTTCTTCAATTTTGCTGTTTATTTTAAATCGTAGTAGGCTAGCATTTCACCGCGAAGGGAAAGTAACATAACCTAAAATTACAGTTTAGTGAGAGGTATAATCAGAAAAAAGAAATTTTTTGAATCGATAATATATAAACAAAATACTGGGGTGGTGCAGTGGAGTGTTGCCTATATTGTATTTCTAATGTGAGTAATTATTTTTAGATATCAGAAATTCGTTTCCTGTATTTGAATTGCATTTATGCAAATAATTTATTTCGCATATTTTCAATAATATGATTTGATGATATAGTTGCAGGGATTAACTTCACGCAATATCTAGAATACATTACTAACACAAATCTGACGTTACATATATTGTATTTCTGATATGATAAATTAATTTTAAATATCAAAAATGTTTTTGGCATATTTGAAATGTATTTATACAAATTCATAAATTTTCACTAAACTATATGTATAGTTGCAATGACCGGTATTAACTTTACGCAGTTTCTGCAAAACTTTAAATACGTAATGGCCAACGAGGAACAATTTTCCTATATTTGTATTGCATTTATGCAAATAATGTACTTCACACATTTTTAATAGTGTCATTCATTTGACGATATAGTTCTAGTGTTGTTAAGTTCATGAAATTCCTGTAAAACAAATCTGAAATTACATATATTGTATTTCTAATATGATAAATTAATTTTAAATGTCAAAAATGTATTTTGCATATTTGAAATGTGTGTAATTCCCTGGACTATCGGAATAGTTGCAATGATCGGTATTAACTCTACTCAGTTTTTGTAGAACTTTACATGCGTAATGGGCAACGGAGAACAAATCCAAATAAAAATTTGCAGTAAAATTATTATGAAATGTTATTAAAATTATAATAGATGATACTATGTTGAAATTATTTATAACAAGTTTAAATCCATACAAAGATGCATATAAATCATTTTGGTTAAAATATGGTATTACCTATATGTATTATATTTCTAATATGGAAAATAAATTTCAGATATCAGTAATTGATTTCTCATATCTGAAATGTATTTCACTACAAATAATTTACTTCACATATTGTCAATAAAATATAAATCGTTTATGCAGTGGCTTAACCAGCTTTAATAATAACTAAAACAGTTTGCCATACGTAAGTTTGTTTGCTTTTAACTAAAAAGAAGTTTACTAACCCAATTCTAAGCACAAAAATTACAAGTAAAAACCTGAACCAGAAAGATACTTTAATTTACGGCAGTTGTAAGAATCGTAAAATAATTTATCAGCCCAGACGAGATCTACTTTTTTCTCACTGATTAAATGACAGTTTAATTTGAAGCAACTTTTACTCAAACTGACTTGACGGATACAGGGTGTCCTAAATAGATA
This sequence comes from Limonius californicus, assembly GCA_014611495.1. Taxonomy (NCBI): domain Eukaryota; kingdom Metazoa; phylum Arthropoda; class Insecta; order Coleoptera; family Elateridae; genus Limonius; species Limonius californicus. The sequence goes on from JABXWE010001169.1 coordinate 1,776, forward strand.
CCGACTGAGCCTACAAATTTTTTATGCAAGTGAGTTAAAAAATAATTTATACATCAATATCTGTCTTAAAATAGTTCGCTTGATATGTTTCAATATGTAAAATGTGTCCGGAGTAGATCGCAAATGATTTACAAGTTCGCAATCTTCTTAAAGTTAAACCGCATTGTAATTGTACAGGAATTCAGGTTTTGGGGTAACACATTCGAGTACAAAATAAATACAGCTTTTTTGTGTAGGTAGGTTTATTAAAAGGTTCCAATAAAAATTTATTTTTAGGAAGGAATCCACAGAAATATACTTGAACGCGTCTAATACTTGTATTAATATAACCGCCTTATTATTTTAAGTAAGAGTTTAGCTGAAAATTTTCAACATTTTTGTCAAAGCGAAATCAGGTGGAATTAACCAACCAATAAATTAATTCAAACTTAAGTAGTTAATAAGATTATATATTAAGTAGATCGTTGTAAACCATTCATTCGTAAACGGAGAGATGCCATTCACTTTTTCTTATGAATGTAAAATTAAATATGTAAGAAAATAATAAAATTATTGCTACCGTAACAAGCTAGAATTAAAAAAATTATAATTAACTTGCTAGAAATTGGATTATTTATTTTAAGCTTTTACATTTGCATATTAAAATTAGTATATAATTTGCTTGGCACACACACACATTAATTTTGTATATTAAACGTGACCAAATCTTAATTATGAGATCTTCCTGAAATTTACAATCCTCATCTAACATAAAAATATTTGAATACGAACAGCATTCAAAACAAAGTTTTTATTAAACAACTTGTGATTTCTAAATTGGTAAAGGAAGAAGCGAAATGTTTTCTTGCTTAATCACCATCGCTATTTCTGTTTGACAATTGAAATCACGGGGGATATTAACGAGTTTTAAATGTGAGCGTTTTCTTTTTTCATTTCTCGGTGCCAATATGAAAAATCATACAAAATACTACAAAATCTCTTTCTGAAATCAGTTGGCAAACGTTTTTCCGACGCTAAGTGAAGTGTCTTTTGGCCCTGGGCCAATCCAAATTTAACTCGTCTTGCCAATTATAGCATCCAGCGCCTTTTGGACGATATAAAATGTCTAAACATGAACTCATTATGTAACTTTATGGATTAGTTCGACTTCCAGGTGCCGGAAAATGCATTTTTCTTCTTCCGTTGAACCCAAAACGTACAACTTTATTCTAATAACAAACTGCGACCTGTACGTGAACTTGAAAACTGTTTATCGGAATGGATACTATTTTTGTATACTTTTAAAAACAAGAAATCTAATGATAAGATATGTAAAGTGCTTTTTGTTTCCCATATCGGTTAATTAAAATGAACTGTAAATAGATATCACGATTTTAATAGCACGTAGAGAGCATCCAACCTTGTTAATGATTCAAGCGTCTTTTCCGTTTCCTTATACACTCGCGGAAATTGATGCTCTTTCTTGATTCTCCATTTACAAGCTATTGTTTGCTATTTCTATTAAACAAGCGTTACTGGTTATTCCTCATGAAAGCATGAAGTTCAGTGACACTAACAATTTTTGCTTCTTTTGTGGGATATTTTAACATATTTGATCTTCAACCGTATCGTCTGAGAGACCCGTTTTTCCACATAATTTACTTTTTGTTTTTTCCCCGTGCAACAAATTCTTTGTGTGGGAATTCAGAAGTGACATTGTTACAATGAGTGACAACTTTCTTTAATGGATGTTAAGGAAAATCCCAAGTCTAAGATCTGCGGATGTCCAACAAGATTTCTCAAGGAAATGCGGTTCCGGTGTAAGGGATCTTTTGACAGATTCTTGTAGTTTGGCTTAAAGTTTCTCTGAATTAAATAACTTTCTTGAAAAAAAGAAAAAATATACATGATTTCACCTTCAACGCGAACGTCATTGCTACCAGAAGTACAAGTATAGTCCGTCTCATAGGGCTACCTAGGTATCGGCTTAATGCAAAACTGTACGAAGTTAAACATCGACCTGTTCATTCGCTGACAGATTTTACTTAAAATGCATGCTGACTAGTGGCATAGTTATTTTCCGCAATAATCTAAAAAGTCAAATATAACTTCAACTGGCAAAGTTATACTACCAAGATGAAATAGGGTAATATAAGGTAATATATTTATTACCTTATCTATACTGTGATTCAAATTAAAATGTTTTCTGCTAAAGTTTAAAATTGTTGTTCGGTTTGCATGAATTATCCACCAACTATTTCCTAATTACGTTACCCATGATACGCATCGCATTACCAATACAATAATACAGTTCGAATGATCATTTGTAGGAGTATAAAAACTTCATGAGGTTCATAATATTTATTGGCCGTTAGCAACTAGTTGGTGCCATGCGATACACAAATTAATTTTTGTTTGCCATTATGTCAAATTGTAAATTAATTTATGAAGATCTTGAAACGAAGCATTATTAACTGTTACGCCTAAAATGTGGAAAGGAACTGTTGAACACGCTGAAAAATTAATTCAAGAGTGGTGGAAACGTGAACGTGTGATTGAAGAAATAAATCCAATGATAATTGGTTTAAGATTAGATTCAGATTCCGATTATACTGATGATAGCGATGACTATGATATACTATTATTATTCAACATTTCAGGTTCTAAAGACCATAATTATTTATATACGAATTCGTTAAAAATTTCAGAAACAAATATTCCTCCTAAAATTCACTTTTAAATGAGTTTCCAAAAAAACACAGTCAAAACGTGCGCTGCTGAGATTTACAAATATTCTGGTGTATACCAGGCACCCTAATAGTCACTCTATGCATTACTTAAACACCAAGAAAATATGAACACTGTAAATAGTTTACGTTCTGTGTCGAGAAACGTTATGGCTGACAAGTCTGAGTGAAATAGAACATGTACTTGAATGTTGAAGAAATGTATATGCGCTAATTCGATAGCTAGGGAAACCTCTGAGACATTTTCATTGTAAGATTTGGGAGGATGAGTTACCTCACGTGCATTTAGGTCACATTATTATTTATTATTATTATTATTTGTTTGGGGCTTTGGCCTTGGCATGCCTTTCGTCACTGCGACCCTTAATGGTTCTATTGTAACTTCTAAGCCCTTGCCTTTGTTAGAGAAGTTGAAGGCTATTGAAAAACCTGAGGATGTCTCTGATATTTAAGTCTCTTATTTCGGTAGGTGTGCTAGTCTCTTTCCCGAGAATGTTGTGTCTGCGTCGACCGGCAGCATCGCATCTGCATAGGATGTGTTCAGCCGTTTCTGCTGCCTCATTGCATAGGCGGCAGATTTGGTCCTCAGCCTTACCAATCTTAAATAGATGGTATTTTAGTGGAGTGTGGCCTGTGAAAAGACCAGTGATGGTCTGCAGCTCCTTCTTGCTGAGAGATAAAGCGTTTCTTGCTTTGTTTTGCGAAATGGTTATAAACTGTTTTGCCTGACGTTGTCCTGGTGTGTTTTCCCAGTACGAGGATTTCATTTGTTCCTCCCATAGGCTGACCTCGTGCTTTATGTGGCTTTTCTGTATTCCACAACAAGGTTCAGGTCCAGTGTATGCCGTTGTTGCACCTCTTTTTGCGAGTTCATCGGCTTTTTCATTGCCTGGTATACCCTCGTGCCCTGGAACCCACCATAGAGTTACGTGGTTTTTGCTGGCCAGTTGCTTGAGGTTGCCTAGGCATTCCCAGACAAGTTTGGATTCACAGCTATAGGCTTTCAGAGCCTTTATTGCTGCTTGGCTGTCTGTTAGAATATCAATTGTTGCACCTTTATAACCTTTCCTGAGGCTTATTCTAGTGCAGAGGTTTATGGCATAAACCTTAGCTTGGAAGATTGTAGTTCTGGTTCCAAGGGCTTCATAGGTGCGGCAGCCAGGGCCGTATACGCCCGCGCCAGTGCCTCCTTCCCCCATCTTTGACCCATTCGTGTACCATTGGAGCGATCCTCTTTTAAATGGAGGCGCTCCTGTTGACCATGTTTCTCGGTCTGGTATGTTGACTTTGAAGGGTTGGTCAAAATTGTATGCTATTTGCATAACGTCTGATACAGTATACGCCGTTCGCTCTAAATGGGCGAGGTTTAGAATTTCTAAGTGGCCTGTTAGGTCCCCTGATTTAAAATGGTTGATCCTTGCGAGCGTCAGCGCATGTAGCATCGCCTCCTTTTGCACCTGTAAGTGTAGGGGCGTTATACCTAACATGGCTTCCATTGCTGCAGTTGGGCAGGTGCTCATGGCTCCTGTGATACTCAGACAGGCGAGACGTTGTATCTTCTCTAATTGTGACTGAGTAGTAACTTGTGTTGTTTTTGGCCACCATACAAGCGATGCATAGGTGATCATGGGTCTTATAATTGTCACGTATGACCAGCAGATCAGCTGTGGCTTTAGACCCCAGTTTCTTCCAAGAAGCCTGCGGCATGTTTGAGTTGCTATCACTGCCTTCTTTTGGAGTTTTCTGATGTGTGAGTTCCACGTTAACCTTTGGTCCAGTGTCACTCCAAGGTATTTGACTTCATTACTGAAGTCAATGGTCGTTCCTTCTAGCGTGGGGGCTTTTAGATTTAGCTTCCTTCGCTTAGTAAAGGGGATAATGACCGTTTTCTTTGGATTTATGCTTAGGCATCTGCATACGTTGTGAAACAGTTGTGTCAAATTTTCCACGTACTATGATTACTAGGTCATCCGCATACCCTTGTAATTCGAAGTCGTGTCGTGATAACACGTTGAGCAGGTCATCAACCACCACGGACCACAAAAGAGGTGACAATACCCCTCCTTGGGGGCAGCCTCTAGCTGCCGTTACGGTAATTTCTTCTCCTGCTAATTTGGCTGTGATCTCTCGACTTTCCAGCATGGTTTTAATCCATTTGGTAGTCGTAGGATCGAAGCCTTTCTTTTTGGCAGCTCTTTCTATGGCTTCAAAGGAGGTGTTATTAAAAGCACCCTCAATGTCTATGAAGGCAAATAGAGCTATTTCTTTCGCCACGTATGTCTTTTCAAGTCTTTTAACGAGACCGCTTAGAGCCGTTATGGTGGATTTTGCCTTTTGATAGGCATGTTGGTTGGGATGAAGTGGGCGGTCTGGGAGGATCTCACTTCTCAGATACTGATCAAGTACCTTTTCCATGCCTTTTAGCAGGAATGAGGTTAGGCTTATCGGTCTATATGACTTGGGCTGGGTGTTTGATCGCCCTCCTCCCTTAGGTATGAAGACCACATTAACCTTTCTCCAAATTTTGGGTATATAGCTAAGGCAGAAACTGGCCTTATATATTTTGCAGATATTTGGCAGCAGGTCCTCTATACTTTTCTGTAGTAAGGCTGGAAAAATGCCATCTCCGCCCTGTGATTTATACGGTTTAAAGGCAAGGATTGCCCATTTGACTCTATTTGTCATAAATATCTTGTTGGCCAGACTTTTGATCCTCGAGTGTGGACGTATTACTTCCACTACCTCTGGGTCAGTTACATCTGTCCTGTAGGTGCGAGCACCACTGAAATGGGTACTTAATTGTTAAACTGTTTCTACTTCAGTTTTAAGTTCATCCACTTCGGATCTGATGTGCCACTTGTAGAGGCACCAGTCCGTCAGTTTTGGGACCCTTACTTGTTCATTATGTTTACTCATAGCTTCTAGGTCGAATCTAATATGTTTATGATCCGACAGTGAGGCTTCGATAGAAACATACCAATTTTTAAGAGTTGCGCTAATTAGGGGAGACGCAAGTGTTACATCGAGTACCTCCTGCCTAACTCTTGTCACAAAGGTAGGTTCGTTACCTTTATTAACTATATCTAGGTTAGTTGAGGATAAAAATTCATAAAGATTCTCACCTCTCGTGTTGATGTCCGTGCTGCCCCATGCTAAGTGGTGCGCATTTGCATCGCAACCCAGGAGGAGGTGTCTGTTATTTTCATCGCAGTATTTGATGAGGTTACGGACCTCTGTAGGTGGCGCTTCTTCCGAATCCCCTGGGAAGTACGCCGAGGCAACAACTACCTCTTGTTTACCCCCAGTTGTCGGCACCACTGCTGTAGCTGCGACCAGATCTCTAGAAATTGTGTTAGGAGAATACATTTTACAGTGGGCCTTACGAGCAGAGCTGCTCACATAGGTAGGCCCTATTGTGCTGCCTCCCCAGCAGTTCCCCAATTTGGGCATCACTCAAGCCATCCAAACGTTTGGATGTACCAGAGAACATCCGCAACTGGGGTGTTTCTGATTTCCGCCATATCAGGCCAAAAGTCTCTCAACATGGATCCTCTGATTGTTGTGAGAGCTGGGCAGTGACACAGGAGGTGTTCTGCCGTCTCATTATCCCCCTTGCATCGACGACAGTTTGGGCTGTCCGCCAGTCCCATTCTCTGCATGTGTTGATTTAGGGTGCAGTGGCCAGATAAGATACCTACAACTAGTCGCAGGTTCTTTCGGGACAGTTGCACAATATTTGGGTGTGCTTGGCGAGGGTTCAGTAATAGCAGCCTTTGCATGACGACAACTTTCAGTGTTTACCCATCCTCGCGTGCAGTTTTTTAGAGATTCTTGGTATAACATGAAGCTTAATATCCTCAGGGATATAGGAATGACGGGTTCTGGTCCCCAAAGAGGTTGTTCGGAGGCCAGTTTCGCAATTTCATCAAGCTCCTCATTGCCGTAGTTTCCGTCATATCCTTTCATCCATATAAGGGAAATGATGCTATCTACAGATATCGTTGAGAATTTCACGGCACTGCAGTACCACTCCTGAGGTAATTTTGCAACTACCCAGGGCTGGCAAAGCGGCACTGCTGTCACTGTAGATACCAATGCGTTGATTCTTGATCTGTCGTTCAAGAACTGCTTTTGCACCATGATTTATTCCCACTACCTCTGCTTGGAAATGTTTATTTGTTCTAGATTGGTGTTGTTAATAATAATTTTAGATCTTATGCTGCGATGTTTCATATAATTACGACCGAGACATCGACAAAAAAATAGCCACATTTCAGAAAATGTGCGGTTCCACATTACTATATGGCAGTGAAACATGGACAATGACAACAAGAGACCATAGGAAAATCCAGTCCTCAGAGATGAGGTTTCTAAGAGGAGGCAAAAGATGCAGCGGATACAAGGATTTACTAACGAATACATAAGAAACGAGCTACAAGTACAACTAATACGAAACGAAATAATCAATTACAAGACAACATGGAAGGAACATGTACACAGAATGAGCCCAGAAAGACTCCCAAAATTAGCAATACAGTACAACCCAAGAGGAACCAGAGATGTAGGAAGACCTGGAAGCGATGGAACATTGAACCGGGGCAGGCCGCAAGGCCTAATCCTTGAAGTAGACGACGATGACGACGACCTTCGCTTGGAAGACAGAGGCAATTTTGGCTAGTGCTATACTGTGGCGTAGGTTCAGCTCATTGGAAAAGACTCCGGCACCCAGTTCCATGCCTTTTTTTAGATCCGTCAGTAAATGGATATGTTCATACGCTGGGTTGGCTCAACATTGGCATAAACACTGAAGTGTCTATTGAAGGCATATTTTGGAGGGAGGTAGTCTACCATTGTCTCTAAAAGAGGGTCTTGACGACTGCCTCATCCAGGATGCGGGTGTGTCTGCCTCTCCTGCCTGCTGTGTGCCACAGACTCTTATGGCGCAGCGTCAAAGCCGCCCTCACAGCTACTTGCTCCACAAAAAAAGGTTGAGTGGTGGAAGGCATAAGATCACCTCTAAAGCGGCCGTAGGGGTTGAGTGAATAGTACCTGTAGAACTAAAACAGGCAAGGCATTGCACATGTTATAGTTTGGTTGCTGCCGTAACTTGCCTTGGCCACCAGACAAATGCTTCATAACATAGCATAGGTCTAATCACGGCAGTATACAGCCACAAAGTAATTCTGGGAGAGAGTCCTTAGGATTAACTATAGCGCTGCGACACTGCCAAAAAGCATGCATGCTTTTTCAGTTTTAGCTTAAAAATGTTTCTCCCAATTCAGATGTTTGTCAAAAATAACGCCCAGGTATTTAACACTATGTGAAAAACTGAGAGAACTGTCAAATAGTGGAGGTGTACGTAAGCGTCCAACCTTCCTTTTCTTCGTGAAAAGTACCATTTCTGTCTTCAAGGGATTCACAGAGAGGCGCTGATCAGTACACCATTTTTCCGTTATTTGCAGGGCCGTCTGCATTAAGGTGTAGAGCGTGCCCTAAAATTTCCCTGTCATGAGGATGGGAATGTCATCCGCATAATCCAATGGTGTAGAACCCAGCATCATCTCCTCTGAGACAGAGTATACGTACTGAAATGGAAATTCTAAAGTACATTATTCATTATTTCAGTACATTTTTCTTTGTCTTTCTCTCTCTCTACATGTTCTTGTAATAAACCGTTTTAGAACTGGTTTCTGGCTACAAAATAGAAAATAAAACAGAAATATGAATAAATAATTTTTTCCTAAAATGCCATTAACGGAATCTATATACAGGGTTTCCAAGCGATCGAGAATCGAGCACTTTTAAAGGTATTTGTAGTATTCAACGAAATGTATATTTGGGATTTGTATCGTGTAAATCTGTCTCATTATAGCTTCCTTAGCTTTCAAAGGCATCCCTTTCGATGTAATTTAACAAGATTCTTATAATTTATGATGATTGAGCCGATTGAACTAAAGGATCTTAATAACAGCGGCTTAGTGAATCCCTTCTAATTGATGCTAATTTAATGTAGGTGCCATATTAAGTTTATTGATAACTTACGTTAAAACATGAGATATCTTAAAGAAGCAAATTATAAGAGCGACTGCTTACATAGAAATTATTAGTAGAAGTTTCTGTTATATTGCAAGACCTGTCTACGTAAGCCATTCGGTTGCTTAATAGTAATAATAATAATAATAATTCGTACGGTCATGGTAGAACCTGGCGTCAGACTTTGCAAGTTGGGCTACCGCTTCTAACTCAACATAAGCCGAAGGCTTAGACCTACCCTTTGAAGACGACTTCGGTTGTTCTAAAGCTGTGGTATAAGAACTAGGAGACTAGAAATCTACCTAGAAGGTCGGCTCACGACCCTTCGTTCCATCTATCGTCTTTCGATTCCCAAAAATTTCCTCCGTCGCTCCACTGTCTGTCTTCTATATCTTTCTCTTGCAATGTCTACTCTATCCCTTTTCTCCAGCTTTTCTCGGTCTTCTCCTTTTCCTGCGTTCTCAGGGAACCCATTCCACAGCTCTTCTCGAAATACGTGTTTCGCCTATCCCATCGATCTGGCCACAGTCCATCAATTGTATTCATTTACATCTTCCATTCTGTTTTCTTATAGTCTCATTATATTTCTAATTGTTTCGGTTTTAACTCCGTCCAATTTTATTTTCTTGCTGAGCGCTTTTAGCGCTTCATTTCTGTAACCTATAAAACCCTCTTTTTTTTTTCAATTAAATGCAATGCCATGCATATGTTGCTAGACTTTTTACTATACTATATATATTTGTTTTTTCTTTCTTTATTGATGTTCTTGTCCCATAATATAGAATTCAGAAATCTTATAGCTTGTCTGCCTTTCAATATTCCGTTCTGCCTGTATTGTGGTCCATTCCATGTTTATCCATATGATACCCAGGTATATGTACTAATCACATCCTTGTCAATTTCCAGATCTTCAGTTTTTGTCCTATTACCAAGTATAATGTTATTCATATTCATTTCCAATCACCAATTCCCGTACTCTTCAGCCAATTTTCACACGGTATGCTATATGTCGTCGAGGTCCTGTGCTGTAGGGACTTGGCCGTCCGCGATTGGCTATTCTTTCTATTACATCGGATACTTTAGTTTCTTGCCTTATCCATTCGTTTGTCTTTCGGTCTACTAAACTTATCGCTAACATTGCCCTCTCCATACTTCTTTGGGCCACTTTTAACTTTCTTGCTGTTTTCTGTGTTAGAGTAAGGGTTTCTGCCCCGTAAGTAATGACAGGCATTACACGTTGTTCCCATACCTTCCTCTTCATGCATACTGGTATCGTGCTTTTGAGTATATGACTCAGCCTTCCAAATGCCGCCCATGCCAAGCTAATACGTCGGTTTATTTCGCCTGTTTGGTTATCTCGGGATATTTTTATTTCGTGTCCCAGATATTTATATTTCTCCACTAATTCTATAGCGTCGTCTCCTATTTTTATATTTCCAGTTAAAACCAAATTTGTCATTATGTTTGTTTTCTGTACATTGATTTTAAGTCCGATCTGTTCTAATTCATCATTTAGTTGATCTAGCATTTCTTTGGTTTCTAGGTTCTCTGAGATAATTTGAGATAGAGTGAACATATTGTATATGCATGAGCTTCCTTTTCTAACTCTACTTTGGTGTTCTAAGTCTTCTTCTCTGTATTGCTCTTCTATTTTATTCCTCAATATGCGTCCATATATTTTGCTTAATATGCTTGTTGCTGATATTCATCTACAGTTGTCATGTTTGTCTTCGTTTCAGTTTTTATGTATCTATGTTATGAGTGCTTTCTTCCACTTAGTTTTCCATTTATTATTATAGTAATTAGAATTTATAATAGTTGAAAGAGTTTGTTTGTATCATTTCCTTTCCTTCTTCTGTTTGAAATTCGGCAAGACCTTTTTATCGTCAATTGTGCTCTACGTAGGTGCCTATACAGTAAGAGATATGAAAATCAACCTGCAACGGGCCACTGAAATCAAAATTTCAAATCAAACCACGAGGAATTAATTGCGGGAAAATCGTTTGAGGCCCGTGTTTAACTCGGGAGCATAGAAGAGCAAGGTGAATGTTCACTCAGAAAATACAACTCGTATTAAGCAGGATATGGTCGTGGTCTACGACTCGTGAAGAGTGTTACGCCGAAGGAGTTCTCGAGGAGACCCTCAATGTTGGGGATGGATCCGAGATGGTTTGGGTAGGCGTAAGCTTACACAACAGAACTAACCTCATAGCAGTTACAAGAAGGGAAAATTCAGCAAAGTATATAGAAGAGATGTGGTATATGCAGCCGTAGATATGGGACCTGGACTTCTCTTCCAGCAGGACAATGCTAGACCACACACAACCTCCCTAACTAGAAACTTCCTTGGGGAACTCCAATTACGGACTGACCTGCACTAAACCCTTACTTGAATCCGATTGCACCTTCGGAATGAGCTTCATCGAAGGCTCACGGTGCGTGCTGCGGCTCCAGAAGCTACTGAGTAGTTAACAGCTAAACTCATACAAAAATGGAAGGATATTTCGTAGTACTGCATTTGGCGGTTTGTGTATTCCAGAAGACGTCAGGCAGTTATTTTAGCTCATGGGGGCTACAAACATTATCAATTGTCCTCAGCAGCACATAAATAATAACTAATTTATAATTGATATGATAAGTTTTTCTACAATACACCGCATTTTCTCTTTTTTGTAAGTGTGCATATGTTTTTTGTTATATGCTGTAGACCTTACAGTTATTGACTTATTTTATTTTATGCCAATGTGTTAATATATACACTTAAAAACTACTACAAGGTTTAATAGCAGTCCGCTAATTTTTTGAAGCAGTGTTCCAGAAAATTAAATTGTTTGAAATTACATGTACTTTGGATGTGTTTAAAAAAAATTTAAAGGGCTTGGTGTTATTAGCTTGAGTGTCATTTACTAAGAAGAAAATATTTTTGCTATTCAGAAAAATTTTAAAAACATATTAATATACTAAAAACCATGTTTTCAAGTTGCTACATCCACATCCAATTGTTATTGGTTGTTACACAAACAATAATAAGAATAATTAAATCGGCACGATGATTTAAAACTGATTAAGGACAACGACAAATAAACGACCCACTACAACAAATGTTTAAAATAATATTCTTTCAATAATTAATATTCAATTTTAAATTAATTAGAAGTTGTTCAATGAAATGTCGTTTTATTCTAAATGTCTTCCTGTGTAACTGCATTAAGGAATGTTAATTGTACTGCTTTCCAGCACTGTATTATTATTTAATACGTTAGAATTTTAGGTCCCAGAACTCGCTCGACATGTTGAACCGATTTTAACTTTCTCATCCTAGAAATAACATGGCTAAGCACTCAACAATATGTGTCAATTAGCAGACACATATTGTCTGATAGATAAAGCATTTCAATCCAGGCTTTTAGCATCTGTAATCAGAATCTATCGATTCGTATTTCAAGAATTTGTGTTAGATTGTAGACTAGTATTTTTTTCTTTTTAGCGTGAACATATTTATAATTATCGCAGTAGCCTTGGCCAAACAAGAGAAAATAGTTCCCATATCTACTTATTTCTTAAAGGTAATCTAACCTATATTTAAAAAATTATACAACTGTCAAAATAATTTTAATATATTTTTTGATTATTATATACAATTACTGTACTTGTATGTAAATGACAGTTCACAAATAACAATGATATTTATTTTACATTATAAACATAACCTAAGAAAATTGTGCAGGTTGATATCTATCACATCACCATCATCATCAACAGCCTTTTCGTTGTACATTGCGGCATCGGCCTCTTCCCTGCTACGTGTTTCTCCTCAGCGCCAATGTAGAAACACGGAGAATCAACAGTTTACGGTTAAATCCGAACCACAGATATTCCAGAGAAGGTTTTTAGCATTATGATCTCACTTTCCGAACTGGGAAATTGAGTGTGGTGGGAGGAATATAGTAAAGCTAACAGATCAAATGTTTAGTTGTTAAGAAAAATCAACTTGACATAAAACATAACAAAAGGTTCTGATTAATGTTAGATTAATTTAATACTTTACCAGCCAAACCTTGTGCTTGATGACTACCTTCATCTATTTGTCATGGAATTTATCAGTGGAACCATACACTCCTAGGGGACCCGATTAAATACATTTTTTGGTTGGTTTCTTTTTCAAGATAATGTTAGCTATATTTTGCTACAAGTTTTCGATGGGATTAAAATCTAGGTATTGTATTGGCTATTCCATACTATAGAGTATAGAGTTCATTGGTTGATATCCAAGATTGAACCGATTTTGATCTAGGGCAAAGTGCATTTTTATCCTCGAAAATAAATTCTTCTTCTCGAAACTCTTTCCCACTAGGCAGCATCTTATTCTGTCGTATGTCAACGCGTTTTGTTCCATTCATCATTCCAGAGACGACATGCAGTCGACCAACTTTTTCGGTAAACATGCACCTCCATACCATAACAAAGGTTTCGTGTTTTATTGTTGGAAATACTCATTTTGGGCACCGTTTGTTCTCGTGTCCAGTGACGATTTTTTTGATACGAATCTGACAGATTGTTAAAATGATTTTTAATACATTTCAAAGAGCATTATTGAATCTTACTTTCGGAACGGCTTTCAAGTTGACGGAGAATGGACCTATTCGATTCTTTCTTGTTTTGTGGAATTCCGAAAGAGGTATCCCAATAAAAGTATTACATACCGAAAATTTTATGCTTTGGTTAAGAATTTAGTCAGCAATTTTCGAGAAACTGGAAGTGTTGGAAGGAAAGAAGGGTCTGGTAGGCAAAAGAAGATAGTAGGTACCTGCTTTAATTGAAACTGCAAGACAACCAATTGACGAGGCTCCCAAAACACCAATTAGACATTTAGGCCAGCAAGTTGATAATTTAAGTTACGGTACATACCACAGAATATTGATACAAGCTTTGCATCTGCATCCTTACCGATTTATTTCCGTTCAGAAGCTTTTAGAACAGGATTATCCAAAAAGAGTTCAGTTTTGTCGTTGATTTTTGGATAATCTTAAAGCAGTTAAATTGAACCCTTTTTTACCGAAGAAGCCTGGTTTTATCTTAATGGGTATGTTAATTCGCAGAATATGGGGATTTGGAGTAGCGAGAATCCACACGTTACAATTAAAGCCCCCTTCATCCACAGAAAGTAGGAGTCTGGGTTGGAATGAGTCGTCGTAGATTAGTTAGGGCCAATATTTTTCGAAGGCACGCTAACTGCAGCAAGGTACAGGAACGAATTATTGCAGCCTTTCTTAAATGAACTTCACGATGATGAGCTACGGCATGGTTTTCTGCAACAGGATGGCGCAACAGCTTATGCAGCTGCAGATACAATTAATTTTTTACGCGAATATTTTGATGACCGAATCATTAGTAGGAATACTGCAACACCCTGGTACCCTCGCTCTTGTGATATTACTGTTTTCGACTTTTTTCCATGGTCCTATTTGAAAAACACCATTTTTAAAACTCCAGTTAATGATTTAAACGAATTGAAACTTAGAATTGAAGAAACTTGTCAAGAAATTAACAACTCACCTCAATTATTACACAATGTTTTTGAAGGTATGAGAAGACGAGTTCAGAAATGTTTGGAGGAAGAAGGCAGACATTTTCAACATTTGTTGTGATCATTACATTAGTTCAGGTTTATTCATTTCTTTTACTGTTGCTCAATAAAAGATTTCTGCTCCTAAAAATGGCGTTTCATTATTATTTATTTCTAGCTAACACAACCTAACCTGAAACTGACATTATAAACATTCCTTTAGTCTAGAAAAGATGTGACTTTTCAGTCCACAGCCCGCTGAGGATCAGCTTTTTTTTGATCTCTTGATACTACACAAACTCACTTCAGTAGCATCTGACCATAATTTGGTCAGTTCTGTAGAAAGGTGGCTCCTGTCAGCCAGAGTTCTTAACACAATATCGTCTCGAGCAGAGGGTATTTTTGGCCGGCCATTCCGGTGTTTATCTTCAATATTTCCAATTTCGGCATACTTCCTAATTACTCGAACGACGGTTGATTAATTACACTATACTTTATTAGCGATTTTCAGGGTGGAAGCTCCTTCGTTATGAAGGAAAATGATTGCATGGCGGTACTAGTGGTGACTTTTTGTTTTAATTGCAATTAAATGCATGCCTCTGCTCTATGATCTTTCTCTCGCTCTCTCTCTCTTTCTCAATCTCTCTGAAAGGCTAGTATCAAGACAAACAATGAAAAATCGTCTTCATGACGTCGGCCTATATGCTCAAAGACCCTGGTTTGCATTCCATTGGCTGGGGATGAGTCTTATTTAGCGAAGAATCAAGATTTACGTTACAACAAAATTATAGGCGTGTTTTAGTATGGCGTTAACCCGGAACACGAAATAATTCACAACTTGTCCGGGAACGGCCAGAATATAAGGATGGCGGTGTGATGGTACGGGATAAGTACTGGAGGTAATACTGATCTTGTTTTCATTCAAAATCGCTATCTTGCTGTCTAAAGGTATCTGGATGAGATCTTCCGACCCATTGTTTTTCCGTACGCAGCAGCAGTGGAAGAACAATTAATGTTTATGGATGAAAATGGTCATCCAAATCCAGCAAACATCATGGGCAACTGGTTTGATGAAATGTATGAAATATACCACCACGTACAATTCCGGAACTTAAAATTGGTACCAGGAAAGAATGGGATACGATTGCACCAGCACTCTTTGATAATTTGACTCAATCCACGCCAACAGAATGTCATACTCGTTTAGCTGTTCTTGGAGATCATATGGATTAGTAAGTTTTGTTTTTCTGTAACAATTAATGAATTATAAAGTGTAAAGATTACATATTTCTGTACTTCTTCGTACATATCAACTTTGTAATTTATACCCTACAGTCAGAGCCGAGACATGGGTATGTGACGCCCTGAGATAAACTTTTTAATGCCGCCCCTTCACGGCCTTGTCATCAAAATTTGTTATAAAGTTTTAAACAAAACTTACATGATAGCAAAAACAATAATAATAAGAAAAATCATTTACTTTTCTAATCTATTTTTCTCCATGGGGCTGACTTAAATCAAAAGGGCTGCAACGAGGCCCCTTGCCAGTAGTGGTTTATTATAACCGGACACTACTGCAGTTAATTTATTAATCATTTATGTTAATACATTTATACTTTTATGGAATATTATTTGTCCAATTACATATCATGCAATACATAACAAGAATGAAAATAGAAAATACAATGATTGTAAAAATAAAATTACACCTACAATTGTACAGAGTACTAATATAGGAAAGAATTTTGCCCATGTAAGTTTTTTGAATACTAACTATTCAGTTTTCCTTCTTCCCATTATTTCGTACGATAATTTAGTCCAGCATATTCTCATAGCGGAAAAATGTTATTATGCAGAATCGTAACGCAGTGCCTGAGTTGTCTAAGTGCTAGCGACGCCCCTGCCTAGAGCAATGATCGTATTCGAACTTAAACAAACAAGTTTAAATGCGACAAGAAGCATTTGGTTTCATGTTTAAAAATATTACAGTTGAAATATAGAAGTATTTGCAGGTGCTATTTTACCTATATTTTAATAATAATAATAGACTCCTTTCAATAGCATTTATTTACTTTTTGTGCTTTATACGTAATGGATACAACACAAAACTAATTGACACACTAATCAAAAAGAAAGATTATAAATTAGCAATTCAAAAAATATATTCTAAAGACCACACTGAAAATGGTAATTATATTTTAATTCTATATTTCGGTGATATATCGGGGAAAATTGCTAAAACTATAATCAGAACAAGTACATTTAAAGTAATTTATAAAACAACAAAAAATATTTCAACATCTTATTCAACGCAAAAGATAGAACTAACGATTTGTTACATCACGTATTTACAAATTAAACTGTTCACATTGTAATTATGAATACATAGGTCAAACAATTAGAAATATTGATATCAGATACAAAGAACATATACGCTCATACAAATACAAATACCCGGAAAAATATAACTACGCTAAACACTTGGTAGAACACAATCATGCATTGATATCAATTAATGTGATAACATTTTTGCACTTCTGTGATGATAAACGTAAATTGGATATAATCTAGGCCTTTCAAATTCACGAACACACTTTAACAAATACACCTTTTCTAGAATGAGCAAATTGAGATCACGATTGCCCCGCTATTTGAAATTTTGTAATAGACGACCACAGTCAAGTCCGAAATCAAGATCTGTTGTGCTGCTATTAAATGCTTTTGAAAATGAAGTGTAAAATGTCATAATACGTATAAGGCACATAAAGCAAATAAAACCTGTTGTATTGAGTCTATTATTATTATTAAAATATAAATATAAATCTCAACGAAGTAAGGCAAGAAACAATTAACAAGCTATTTTACCTGCCTGTTTTTATTATTATTTTTCTTCTTCTTTGACCTTTTCCCCTGAGATGTTGGCCGTTCTCAGATGCTAATATTCTCTATCTTCCCAGTCGTCTTCTTCCAAACCCTTTTTTTGTATCGTTTGGTGTATGTATTGTTTCCATTTGACAGCTAGTCGTCATCTTTTTCTTTCTCGTCGTGGAAGCCACTGTAGGATTTTCTCGGGCCACCTTCCTCCTTCCATTCTTTAAACGTGCTTTGTTCTCTAACTTTTTTGTGATTGATTCTGTTACCTTCATTTCTCTCTATATTCTTGCTGTTCTTATTCTGTCTCTGCGGGTATACCGTAGGCATCTACGCATATAGTCTAGCTCGACAGTGCTTATCTTATCTCTGACTTTCTTAGTCATTGGTCACATTTACATACTATCTATAATAGCTTAAAATATGTTTCTTTTCGTTTCTTTCGTGAGAATTTTATTCCAGACAGTCCCGCAAAGTGTTTGTATAGCTCTTTTCCCTTCTATGACTTTTTCCTGTATGTCTTCTTCTACTGTTCCTGTGTTTGTAATGATCGAACCTAAATATCTATATTCTCTGCATGCCTTGGTCGTGTCTTGTCCTATTTGTATATTGTTTGTTCATTCTCCCACAAACGTGTATTCTGTCTTTTGCAGATTTATATTTAACCCTCATTTTTAATATTCTTTTTAAGTTTCCGCAGCATATATATCATGTCCTTTTCTTCCTCAACAAAAACAATTTGGTCGTCTGCAAACATTAGTGAATGCAGTATTGTATCATCTATGGGGATATCCATCCCTTCACATTTTCTGTGCCCCATTTCCAGGGCTTATTCTATGTATATATATATATATATATATATATATATATATACGAGGTGTGTTCAATTGAAACTCATCTTTGCTTTATAAAAAATGTATTCAACAATATAATTACAAATAATTGCCGTCACAGTTAAGGCACCTAACCCATTGTTGTACTAACCGACGTATACCCTGCTCATAGAATTCTTGTGGCTGCTGATTTACGAAGTCTTCCACAGCTATCTGTACTTCTGATCGCAAATCGCAAGGCGATAGATCCAGGCCGGTGCACACGAACTGCACCACGAATTCATTAGCCCTCTAATCCACCACCTGAATTGCACCGCCAATATTTTTGACCGCTTTAATTCTCTACATGAAGTGCACCACGGCTTCATATCAGCAGTAACGGATTAATGCGCCTATCTGTTAATGACAGCTGTTCTTGGAAGTGATATCTGTAATACTTATTTTTATTGAATAATGAGTTTCTACAGTTTGTATTGTTTAGGTTAGAATAAGAAGTAGGGGTTGCTTTGTATTGACATTTACTCCAGGTTCCTTAAATTCTATCAACAAGGGTCCTTCATGGTCGAAAAAAAATGTTAACATCGACCTTGCCTGCAGAAGGCTGTGCTTTAAACTACTTCGGTGGTAGTGAACTTGAATATGCATCGACGATAACTTACTGGATGGCTCGTAGTAATGGCACCAAGTTTCGTCACCAGCAACTATTGACAGAAGAAACTGATCACGGTTTTGCCTGTAGTCTGTGAGTTGTTGCAGAGATAACCCCATTCGCAAGCATTTTTGTTCATTAGACAAAAGGCGAGGAATCCATTGAGAACAAACTTTGGTTCCTATCCCGTTTTTTATGTATTAAGATGACATGTAACGTGTTCCACTGTTGTGGAATATTCGGAGGTTTCTATTTTTTAAAAAAGTTTTGTGACTATTTCTATAACTTTAGTCCCGCCATTCTTTACGAGTTGGATTCTTATGTTGCTTGGGCCTGCCGATTTGTTGTTTTTGCTCACTTTTAGAGCTTTTTTAACATCTTCCGTTGTTATTTTACTATTTGTATTGACTTCTTCCTTTTCATTTATTTTGAATTGTGATCTCCTTTCGTGTAACAGAGATACGTAATGTTCTACCCATTATTTCGGAGTAATTATCCTTGTATTAACTCCCTTCTTATACTCCTGTCTTATGTTACTGTATTACTTCTTTGTTTTTTTATAGCCAATTGTATTGTAACTTATTTCTCGGCATAGGTTGTCGCAATATTAATTTATTCCTTCTATGACCTATGTTTTGACTTCCTGCTTACAGCTTCTATACTTTTGTCTAGATTCTAACATTTTACTTGTTAGACATTTCTGATATAACTTCTTCTTAGGTTCTATTTTTCTTCCAATTGTGTACTAAGTACTTCTGACCTTTTATCATATTTTTTTGTTCCTAAAGCTTCTTCGGCTGCGTTTATGCTTATTTGTAGTTCTTCGCATATTTCGTTCGGTGTCGTCCCATCTACATTCCAATCTAGGTTTGATCTTTTGATATAGATAAATATCCGTTAATAGTTTTGAGAAGTCTGCTAAGTACTAAATTTTAATTTGAAACACTTTGTGCAGCTGAAGTTTTATTTATGATTTCTTTATCAATTATGTTAAACAGTTGATAAGATAATAATGTAGTGGTTATCTTTAGGAAGTTTACCTATGCTGATTATTTACGATATCGTGTTACTATTTGACGTTTTGTAAAGAGCAAAATCAGATACCTAGCAAACAAACAATAAAAATATTTTACTTTTATTGCCCTAAAAGTTGTATTTACAACGATTTATTGAAAAAAAAAAACATTAAATTTTAAATACTTAACTTGTTTATTCGTTGCGCATCTGAATACGTAGCTAGGTCTACTATTAAATTTTGAATAAATTTTGCGTAGGTTTTTGTATCGGCTTTTCCAGAACTTTCTCTTCTTAGATTTTCTTTCCGTGAATTTTCTTAGGTTTTTCATGGACAGTTCTAATAAAATCGTCAATATATTTATTCAAATCAGTTAAATGTATATTACGGTTCCAATAAAATAATTAAAAATGTTATTTGTTTATAATTTGTGAATTTATGGCGTGCGTTTGTAGCTTTAAATTCAATTTTAATATTTATAATTTCACACACGTGTAGAAAATCCAAACAGTTCATTCATAAAATTGCGTCTCTCTGCGTTTCAATGTGAACTTTCTTTCAGATTAAAATAAGAAAGGCAGAAACAAGTAAAAAAAATAAGTTGTGTTATAATTACTAATTAAATTGAGTATTATTTGCTCAATTATTACTTTCTAAACAAAAACTGATCGAATTTCCACAACTAATTAATTCCCGTTAATATAAGTTCATTTAATGCTACAATAATATCGAAATTTTAAGTATCATGTGCTTGTTGATCGTACCTTAATACTAGAACATTCTGTATTTTCCTTACATTTGTTCCTTTAGTTGTTTCGCAGCATTGCACTTCCTTTATTTCTAACCGTCGAATCCAAAATAACAACACGAGACTTGTGCCGGACCAAAAGTGCGTCAGTGATGACCCTTAACAACGCAAAATTTATTTTGAGAGCTTTTCTTTTATTTGTGGTATTTTTTATTTCGTTCAAGTATTCGCGCGTAAGCGTTGTACAAACAACATAATTCTCTTATCTCGTATCGCATCACGCCCACGTTCGCACCTGAGGATGGCATTTACATCGGTCGTAACGTGGATTTTTCAGTAATTCCTGGTTTGACACTTCGACGATGCCACGAATGCACGTGGAGTTTAGTGAACTGGTCCTGCTAAAATTAAAACGGCGATGCTAAATATGGCGGACACGGTTCTCGACACCGAAGTGATTAATTAACCGACGGTTGGTTATGGTTGTTACAAAGGATTTTGTCTAACCAAATTCGCCTAACAAATCGCCCATGCAAGAAATTGGTCATTCTTTTGTTCGGGAATTCAATTATAGTTAAGTAATTGGAGATTCCGTTGCCTGGCTTACAATTTATAGTTACCTTGCTCAAAAAATAGGCCTTCTTTAAATTATCTAAAACAACATAAGAGGTCAGAGCTAATAGAGGACATTTATTTTTACAGGTTAAAAAAAAATTCAAACTTAATCCATGAACATGTCGAGTTGATTGTGTGGTAACTATGGCTTTCACCTGATCTAGTCCTTAAATTTAATCCAATCCCTAACTGTTGTTCGCACTATAATTTCTTAAAATGCTTCCATAGGCACGTTTTATGAATAAGAGGTGTTTCATTAAATATGAATTATATTGGTATGACCCTTACTACGTCACCATGAAGAATACTCAAATATTCCTTTGATTATTGGCATTCAGTCGCCATGCTGTTCAAATTCCCGCGGCGTATTTTAAAACACGAAGGTCATTAATGAAACGGTGGTACTATTTCTAAACCAACAAATAAATGACCGCTAACTTTGCGGCTATTGAATCTAATAAAATTTCTTTCTATGGGTGCGAGTGGATGTATTGGACACGTGGTACAATCGGCAGTAATCCAAATAAAAATTTTACTCAGTGTTTTTCATATTACTATTCTGGAAGTTCTAAACTATCTGAGAAATTTGTCATGGAATGTGTCACAGAAGGTTTAGTAACAAAACTTTGTAATATTTAAAAATAGCACTCGAAGGTGGAGAATCGTAAATACTCTATTTATTTTCCTAGATAGAATACCGTTTACGCCTACAAGTTGGTCATCAAAATTGAATTAAATATTACAAAAAAAATATATTCTATTTCAGATCGCAACTAACTCTATGTGATAATATAAAAATGTTTACAAGCATAACCAGTTGTCAACATCGGCGTTCATTCATATTAATGGAATATTAATAAACATAACATTATTTTTATATGGTCGCGTTGTGTAAAAGTAAGTGTACAAACATCAACACTCAGTGAACAAGCAAATAGAAAAACAAATTCTGAATTCATATTTGTTTCCCACAGTAATGAATTCATTTTCCCTGGAATAAAAAAAGCTTGTGTTGTAGTAATATCATTGTTTTGTTCATGATTGTATACAGGGTGGGCCAATGAAAACGCAGCAGACCCGATTCTTCATTTTATCGTCATTTTAAACAATCGCTCGGAACCCGGCAGTTTTTGTTTCGAGGGGGAAACTTTTTGCGTTTATTTTCAACCTTGTCACTTCAACCTCCTAGGGGTGGTGAACTTCCCCCCTAAACGTTTATATGGGAAAGGGCGTCAAGTGATACATCATTTTAAAGGGCATTAAATTCTCGTTTTAACGCTTCCTTGTTTTTCACATTCGGTTTTGTAGTTTTCGAAAAAATATCTTTTGAAGATAGTAACCCGCCAAAACCCATGGGGGAAGGTGGTCCGTTGGGGGGGGGGCGCATGCAATAATACACAATTACAAAAGCAAAACACTATTTATTAATAAAATTCATTTTTGAACAGTAGTTTGTGAAGATTAGTTGCTGCTGGAGAGTTGCTTCTATGCATTTGTCGGCCAGCAAACCGCGAGTGGCGGTTATATCAACATTCAAATGCTTTGCAACGTCGCCTACTTCTTTCAAAAAGTCAACTGTGACGTTCTCCGCATCTTCCCGATGCTCTCTTAGCATGACGAGAATAGTTTGAATGTGCTTTTTGCTTTAACTATGTCAAGTACCTTCAATTGAAATGTATTTGCTACGGGTTCCAGTATAGAGGAATACCTCGCAATTAACGCTACTGACACAACAAATAAAGATCTGCATTTGATACGCATTAATGTCTTTAATGCTTCAACAATATCGACGACGTGATCCTTAAAAACGCGGGATGCTCGAGGGTCTCTATTTCATAATTAATTTCTTTCAAAATGTTGACATACCAACAATAAATGTTTCAGAAATTTGTTGTTTATATTTTTTCTGTTATATTTTTAAATTATTTCTACCTTGGAAGGGGGCAGCCCCCGCCTGGGTATGCCCTTGCAAAAGAAAGAAAGATGCGAAATAGTAATTATTAAGTAAACTATTAATGGAGCGTCATTATATAACCATTAGATGGAAGCTATATATGAATAAATGATGTACAGTAAGTGACAACAAGAAATCGGCAATTCCAAAGTGGCGACCAATCAAAACCCAATTTTATGGAAAATCGTGCTCACTAGTTATATTACTAAGAATTGAAGCGAACTCGATCTTCCATTATCTTAGTAGTATATGCATACGCATATCTGCTTTCTACATACTTCTTGACTTCCCTCTTCATTGATAAAATATATTAGAACCAAAAGCGGTAAACTAACTTTTAAATCCATATTTGGAAATGGCGTTTTAGTCAAAGATGATCAGGAAGGGAGTCATGAAAACCACATGGATTTGGTTAATTTTTTCTAGTTGCGTAAGTATGCGTGGATAACCTATAAATTAATGTCAGATAAGCCCACAAGTTTTACATTTCTCTGACAGACACTTATTAATAATAACTATTGCTATCAATAGGTTCATTGCTAATTATTAGTGTGCAGTTATGAGGATTGCGAAACTACGTCACCAGAGTTCTTGATAGGTAAATGGCTTAAGTCAACCAAAAAATTACTCGGTAATACATACACCTAACCTAACATGTTTTGTGAAACTATAAATTGAAATTAAAGAAGTTGTATAACATATTTTATGTTAAAACGTTAATAATTGTGTCTTAAAACTCCTATAAGTTTCCAACTATTTGCTATATAACTCCATAAACGCTATTTATGAAACGCAAATGCGCATAGCAAGACTCTCCAAACATCGATGACGTATTTCCTCCTCAGCTCTACTTAAATGT
This sequence comes from Limonius californicus, assembly GCA_014611495.1. Classification (NCBI taxonomy): domain Eukaryota; kingdom Metazoa; phylum Arthropoda; class Insecta; order Coleoptera; family Elateridae; genus Limonius; species Limonius californicus. The sequence continues at coordinate 25,645 of JABXWE010001169.1, forward strand.
TAATCAAATATTCAGTTAAGTATATTTTCTTAAGTGTAGCAGTAAAAGGTTAATTTTGTATTACAAAAAATTAATAGACCTTGTTAAACCAATTTTATGCTAGTGAACAAGCTCTTCTAAAATTCACGTAACGACATAGAAAAAGTAAGACAACGTTATAAAAAATTTATCATTTCTTTCTGAGGCGCCTCTGCCTTTCAGCAATTAATTATTCTAACATAAGCATTAAAACGGTTAACTTTCTGTCGATCATTAGTCCGTTTTTGGAGAAACTAATTAGATGTCTCCTTCCTTATTATAACTAGATACAATTTTTTTGAGAAAATTTGTTTACGTTGGTTGACATCACTAATGAAACTTATTAATGTTTCAAATTCTCACAATCTGTGCCGATTCCAAAGCTCGAATTATCTAAGAAAGTACTAACAAGCTCTCCCATTTATTGCTCTCAATTTATTGAATTATCATTTTACATAAAAGTCCAGCGCTTTCAATAACAATCTTTCTGCTGAACTAAACTAGCTATTTGATTATTGGTTTATAATTTGAAATGTAATTTTTAACGAACATTAAAAATTATCCCGGTAACCGTCGATAGAACAACAAAATATTAATCAATATTTAAAAACCTCACTTTTGAAATTAATTACCTGAACTTTGGAAAGTGAACTGAAAGCCAATGTAAAAGCCAATGCGTATAGAATACCACATAAATAAATTAATTGTAGAGCTTTGCTGATTTAAAAAAAGATGTAAATCGTCACATTGAGGTTGCGTGCATAATGTTGTTAAATTAATTTGAATTCAAGTATATCATAAACGTAAGTTGATATAACCGTATTTTTGAAGATTTTTTTTTATTGTTTATTATGATTTATTCGATAACTCTTTTAAATTTTTTCAGTCCTAAATGTGTTGCTACTATATTAAAAAAGCCGCATGTTAAAAGGTCGTCTATTAACTTAGCTACGGTAAATAGAAACGGCTAATTTTAGGCCGGTTTGGCGCTGTCGATTTTGCACGGCCGGTTTGGCATAGATCCGGTTGGCGCAGACCCGTTTGGGCGCAGAGGCGGTTTGACGCAGACCCGCTTAAGCGCAGACCTGGTTAGGCGCAAGGACGTTTGAGCGCAAACGTATATTAAAATTTAAATGATTAAAAATCAGTCGCAAAGAGTGATGCATTTGTTTGAGTTTTAAGTAATGCATTTGAAATTATGTGTATTTAATTTTTTGCAACTGGCATTTTAAAGAATTATTAGTATATAACTGTAAAATAATTTACTTTACTATAAATTTTTTACCTTAAAAATTTGTGTCTATAAACAAATTGTAGTCACTCTCGGTGAAAGGAAAACTACTAAAAATTAAATAAAATACACTCATCCCTATTTTATTTTATTTTAATACTAAAAAATATGTACAAATGTGTCAGTACTTTCATTGACATACGGTATATTTTGAGGGAGGCAAATTTTTTTTAAATTGAAAATTTACAAACTTCTGTACAAAGAGTCGTCGTCGTCGTCTTCCTTTCAAGGTGTAGGCACTATTGCCTCTTCCGCACTTCATAAATCACTCCATTGCTTTCTAGGACGTCCTGGATCTCGCTTTCCCCTGGGTCGGTATGCCATCGCTTGTTTGGGTATTCTGCTTTCGCAAAGAGTATTAAGCAAATATGATGATATAAATAGGCACTTTTAGGAGGAATTACTCATTAGGGATACTCCTATGGTAGTCCTTTTACTTTAGTGTGCTTGTAGGTCATACGGCCAGATCCCGGTTAATATCCTTAAAGGTGGGTGAGCCATTGACAATTGGTGAATGAGATGGCTGTTGTAGTCTTGGAGTCTATCGTAGTAGTTTTGGGCGAATCTCTTCAGCTATGAAAAGAATACCGAGATCCTTGTGCAAAGTTTGGTTCGTGACATACTATGGTGTGTCCACCAGAGCGCGGACTGTTTTGAACTGGAACTGTTGTATTGTTTTAATCCGAGTTGGTTTGGCACATCCCCAATGTTGCACTCCGTATGTCTAGACTGGTTTTAACATAGATTTGTAGAGCAACAGTTTGTTAGGTAAGAACAGTTTAGATTTTCTTCCAATAAGCCAATACATTTGGCGGAACTTCATACTCAGTTGCTGATGTTTTGTTTGAATATGTTTTTTCCACGTGACCCGTTGATCTGGGTAGAGTCTCAGATATTTGGTTTCCGTCTTAACAGGTATTGGAATACCGTTTAGAGAAACAGGACACACGTTAATTCGCGTTGTAAATGTCAATTGCACTGATTTAGTTTTGTAACGTGCGACTCCTTACGCCTAGTTGTTTTATATTTAATATTCAAGATAGTTTTGGATTGCATACTTTATGCATTTGGTTAATTCAATTTTGGCCTTATTTGAATTTTGTTTCATCAATTCATATATTTGCGGTTTAGGAAATGGCGATTTAATACTTCCGTGTCGGATTCATTATTTTTGAAATCTCATAGAAAGTATACGTGTTTTTGGATTTTTCAGAAGTCGTTCTAAGGCTTGGGAAGTTTTCCAATTTAATTTTCAAGACCGCAATTGTGGAAGTTTAGATATCGATAGTAATGATACGAATTCCAGGGAGATCCCGATTTTTGTGCTAATGTCTTTGAGAAAGTTCTTTTCGCTAGTTTTACATTTTTTGGTATTCTTGGAAACATCCAAATCCTATTGTTTCATTTCTAAGTCATTTGAATTTATTTAAGCGTATATGATATGGCCGAAGTTATCTATCGTAAAGAAGACCCTGGAGATACTCGACGCGACTGGAGTTTATCTTCCGCATGCAGAATACAGCGTATGCAGCACACAGGTGTGTCCGTTCCGATTATATTTAATTCTCTAAACTGTAATTTCAACCAGAAAGGAGTCGTCGTCAACATAATTCTTTATCTATAAATTGATGGTGGGATAATTAAGATTCCTAATTACTGTGATTTCAGTTTCAATTAGAGATAAATTTTGTTCGTGGTTTATATGTAACATAACTAAATTTTGTTTGTGTTTGCCAAATGGTCGATAGTGTACACCAATTTTTTATTTATAACTCAACAATTAGGTTGGAATATTGCGAAAAGTTTTGATTTTGATTTACTAGTGCGCCGGTACCTAATACCATAACTTAGGTATTTTTAATGTGGGTATTTGGTTCGTGAGGCCTCGACAAACTTTGAATAGTTGGCGGGTTTGGTCGCAATTTGCATTTGCGGGTTGAAAGCTGATGTAATGCTTTTCTACCCTCCCTTTTTCGACTGTAGCTGGCCGAACTCGGTCTTTTTGATGCCTGGACCTTTCAACGTGCATTTTAGTTGGCTGTGATGCTCCTAGTTAGTATTTTTTTCTTTTTTTTTGTTCCTGTACGTTATAAGTTTCATTGATTTTAATGCGCCATTTACTGAGCCATTCATTTATTAAATTTAGGTGACGTTAGAGGCTTCAAATGCCAATATTGGGTCGTCGTGTGTAGAATGGTAGCATCGTCAGCACAAGTAGTGATAACGGTATATCCAGCTCCTGGTAAGTCAGCAGTATAAATTAAGTAAAGTAGAAGACCAAGAACGCTGCCTTGAGGGACATAAGATTTTATAGGATGATATTTGGAGGGAGCATTGTTAAACTTAACTGAGAAGAATCTGTTAGAAAGGTAGGATTAAGGAGAATATAATACTAGCTTGGAAGAAGCCTTTTTAATTTAAATAGTAATCTGGTGTGCGAGGCTTTATAAAACGCCTAGGCAACGTCTAAGAGCACAACTATGTAGTATTTCTTTTCCTCAAGGCTCCTAGATATTTGATTAACAATCCTGTGTATTTGTTGTATTGAAAAATGACTTTCTCTAAATCCAAACTGGTGTAGCGGTCGATGTGATAATATATCCGTATTGTCCAATAGTTTTCTAAGGAATAATGTCTCAAAAATGTATTTTAGTTTTTCGTATGGGTGGTACGGTAACTTGTGGACAGAAATGCAAATAATAATTTTCTAATTAAATAACATAAATAAGTAACAGTAATGATACTAATAACACAAAACTTTTGATAAAATAAACCACTCTAATATATGTTTGCGCCCAAACGTCTCTATGCCCAACAGTCCCTGCGCCCAAACGAATCTGCGCCAAACTGGCCGCGCCAAATCGACAGCGCCAAAACGTCCTAGACGAATTTAAGTTTATTGTTTGTCACTTTGTAGTCTCCTAATAGTTGATGATATTATACTTAGCAGTTTCCTACGAAGACAATAATTTTGTCGTGGTGTATATTTAGACAAACAAATTGATACCATGTGAATTTCTGTTTTTTTTTTTCAGGAACTACCTATTTGTTTTTAAAAATCTGTTGTGTGTGATTTTTAACAGCATGTTTGTCAAACTCTTCGGTCCATGCAACTCTCTCCATTAATAAACTATATATGTATATAAACAATAACGTTAAAATATTGAAAGGCGCGTTTAACACAGAATAATTAAAGTTACTCTTCATTTTACGCTAACTCTGTTATCTTTTAATATTCAAATATTGCCTACATTTTATTATCCAAATTAAGCGCAAATATTTAAGTTGCAGTTATTATTATTAACGGTATTTATTATCCAACCGTTCGACCTACTAACAGCGCGATAAAATGTCGCTCAATTTTCCATCTGTTTGTGTTTTTGTGTGACAAAAAAGTGTTTCTACTGCATTAGACACTTTAAAATTGTGTCACATTACTTTACGAACCACAGGCACGGAACCAGAAGTGCCTTTTTGCTGGAGGAAAATTTTTCAACAACTTTTTGTATCCGTTTTTCTTACATTCCCACGGAATGCCTCCAGTTAATCAAGAATTTTTATGACTCTAAAAACATCTCTGATGAATTAAAAATGTTTGAAGTATGAGCTCTATTTTTGTCGCGATCATGCAGCCTTTGAAGTTTTTTACTCTTATGTATTAATTTAAATTGCAGAGATATTTTCAAGATTAATATCATTTGTTGCTAATTAGACGATTTCATTTAAATGAGACCATCGACAAGTCGTAAATCAAAGCGGATTTGTATACGGTTTAAAGAATTTAAAAATAATGTGGTGTTAAGACACGGGTTGTTAAAAGCAACCATTAACACAATCCGGAGCAACAAGAAACAATGTATTAAACTAGAAATTAAAAATTGCAGAGTCGTTAACTGAAATAATTGCAAGAAGAAAGTTGCGAAAATTTCGGTTCGGCAGAAATTATAAGCACCAAACTGGGCCAAACTGCAGCATTTTATGACCCGTTCGAGTTGTCAAAAGTCCAGTTTGGATGAAATTAGTGCAGTTTATTATTTTGCTATGAATTGTTTCGCCAGTCATGACTCATTAACTGGCATAATTTGGCTAAAACTGGAAGAATATAAAAACCTCGCTGATTTACACAGATTTCCTAAAAACGTTAAGCAGAACTGCTTATAAAATGTCCACACATAATTCTTAATTAACAACTGACAGGTATTACAAGAATTTACATTAGATTACACTAAACTAAGCCACTAAAAGACAAAAAAGGACCTACTCTAAACTACATTTGGCGAGTACTAAATTAGAAAATTTGTCTTGCGGACAGTAGGGACTTACAGATTATCGGGTAAAGATCAGAAATCTTTGTAATTAAAAGAGGGGTGAACCAGGGTGGCAGTGTAAGTCCACTGCTATTTATTATAGATATTGATGGAATAATAAAAAATATGGTAGCAGAAGTAGAACGAACAACTATGGGATATATAAATCTCGGCCCCACAAAACCTAATAGTCGATGCTGACGATATCATACTACTAGCCAAGACAAAGGTAAACGCAATCGTGAAGAAGAAATCGAATCACTTGAAATAAACGTTTAACAGTAACGTAATGACAATCAATAATAAAATTAAAACAGAAGAAGAAAGAATAATGCAAATAAAGCAAATAAAATGAGTAACAATATACGAATATCTCGGAACTACGATAATAAAAGATGGAAACCTAGATCTGAAAATAGAGAAGAGAAGGCAACAAATATACAGGATGTAAAAAAATAGAGTAACAAACTTCTACGACTGGTAATACTCATTAAAATAAGAGGAAATATTCCTATAATACAGTCTCGAAAATAAGGGAGTTATGGGTTGCTGTACAACTTATGCGGGGTAGCTTTAGTGAGGTTAGGGGTGGTTTTCATAATACCTTTCCTATTTTCAATGGATTTTCAATTTAGTCCAATGTTAGAGAAGATAGGACAATTTTAGGTAAAAGCAGTATTCATGTTTCAAATAGATAGACCCAACCGTTGGACAGATATTTGAGTTGAAGAGTTTTAGTGCACTTGTCAAGGAAGGAATAATCTAATCGCTATAATTTTATGTTTATTAAATAAATGCGGCAAGAAAAAGGGCAATATTGTTAAAATTTAAATAAGAACGTTAATTTCTAGTGCAATGTAATGGTGGTAGAATAAAATTATTCACGATTCATAAGGGTAGTTTTCATAGGGAGCAAGGTATTAAAAAAATCTCCAGTTGTTTGAGTACCGATGAAGCTGGATTTACGAAGAATGGGATTTTCAGAATACCCATCAGTGTAAGGGCGTATTCAGCTCATAACGGAAAGGGAGCAGCATCCTGAATCCAACTTCTTTTCAAAATTTCTAACTATAACTTCTATTCATTGTTCCTTTTTTGCGAAAACCCATTGAGGATGAATGCTTAGCATAGCCAACCCATTTAACCTATTTTCACCAATAGTGCTTCTAAGCCATATTTCAATTCGGCGAAGCGAGCTGAATGAACGAAATTATTCTAGAAAGCTCCTTGTTGCCACGACCTAACTATATATCCATCTGTGAGATGTCATAGGAACTACAACCTGTACGTGTGTACCACACGTACAGGTTGTAGTTCTTATGACTTTTAACAGATGGCGGGAGGGTTTCTATTTCGTAATTCGTCTCTTTCAAAACCAACAAGCAACCTATTAATCAATTTTTCAGAAATTTGTTGTTTATATTTTTTCTGTTTTATTTTAAATTTGCTCCACCTTGGAAGCGGGACAGCTTCCCCCTTTCCCCCTTCTGGATACGCCCTTACATCAGTGGGGAAATGCAAACCCTTACGCTGCTACACAAAGTATACATCAAGGTCGTTTATCTGTTAATGTGTGGGGTGGAATTTTTGGTAACAGACTTTATTGGGCCTTTCTTTCAAAATTATGTACCGATATTAATTGTAGGTAAAATGGAAAACGGTACTAAATTTTATAGTAAATGATTTGCTTGGACTACTGGAAGATGTTCCTTTAGGGCAAAGACAAATCGCGTATTTTATGCACAATGATGCCGCTTCTAAATTTGCCAGAGATGTTAGGCAACATTTAAATAATGTTTTTGAGCGACGTTGGGTGGTACAAGCAGGGCCTAACACCTGGCCTTCAAGATTGTCAGATCTCAATCCCCTAGACTTTCACTTGTGAAATCATCTGAAAAGCATAGTTTTTTATTCGGAGCCAATCGATAACGAATAACAACTTCGAGAGCGAATTGTACAATCATCCCAGAAATGTGTTTCGAAATTAAAGGGAAACATGTGGAACATCTATTGTGAAGGTTTAATAAACAATTCATTAAATTAATTAATAGCTTTAACATCTTCTTTTTTTTACAGTAAAACTTCGTAAACGACTTTAAAAGTAGGTAGATATGCAAATTATAAACTTAAATGTTTTTTTAGCCAAATGTGTTCAGTTCTTCCAATAATCTGACCATAAAAAATAATTAATTTTTTTGAAAACTATCTTCTTCTTTGACAATCGTAAACCATGTAGTGGAAATTCTCTTCTCTGTTCGACGGGTTAGGCTAGCCTCCTGCGCGGCATACATGTAAAGAAGGTCCATAGATCCTACTCGATTGTAGGTAAGTAATTAACAGGCCATTGACCTATACACAGACGAAGAAGAAGACCTTCATCCCTTATGAACACTGCCCTTAAAGGAGATAAAATCTAAACCATAAGTGCAAAATATGGTTTAAATATTTATATGTTAGAGTGTATCTTGAAACGACATCGCTAACGTAAATTTTTTTTCAACTTCTGAAGTAGCAAATGGGTATCACTAAAAATACGAATACCAAATAAACTCGATGGAAATAAAGTATCTAAGAAAATTAGCGAGATAAACAAAATTTAATAGAGCAAAGAACACACAGATAATAAATGTAACTAAACAACAACTGGCGAAACTGGGGAATAGACAATTAAACTGGGATGGACAGATAGCAAGAATGGACCTCCTCGCAATAGTGAAAAGAGTGGTGGAAACAGGAAAAGAAAGAAGCAGAACAAGAGGCAGACCAAGGAAATCCTAGATGGTTAGAATAGAAGAAGTGGGGATAGGTCGATAAAGAACACTAAATGAAATGAAAACGACAGCACGGAAACGGAAGGAAGAAGTAGCTAACAGAAGCCGGTAGTATTGAACCCAATCCGACTCCCAAAAACAGACGAAATTAGTACTCCTGCCTATTCTTATTTTCTGTCTTTTCAATCCTCTTATATACTGCTCTACGAGGATGATTCATCAATTATTGTCCTTAACATAGAAGGCATTGACCGAAAAATAAATAGTTTTTTTCCTAAAGACGTCAGTGATTCATATTCATATATGCTAAAGTTGCAAGTGCCTATCTTTTTGTTTATGAAAGTTATACATTTAATATTACTGTGGTGTTGGAGATTTTGTTGAAATGGAAAAATTGGAAACAAACACTGTAATTAAATACCTTTCTAAGAAGGATTTATTACCGTAGGAAATTGATGACATCTTCGGAGTGTTATGTGATTTTACCCAGTCATATCAAGTAACTAATAATTGGTGTCAGGATTTCAAATTAGGAAGGAAATCGTATTAACACGCACTAGGTGCTGCGCCACCAAAAACTATTGATTTGGTCCATGATACAGCACTGAGTGATCGGAGAATTACGCTCAAATATATTGCTGAGATATGTGGCTTTTTCGTTGGAAGAAAATTTTTCACCACAGATTGGGTCTGAAAAAAGAGTCTGCGCGTGATGGATTCCGAAAATGTTGTCACCTGATCAGAAACGGGCCAGATTTCTAACTGCTGTAAGCAATTTGATATTGGACACGAATTTGGATGGAGTTTTGAAAAGATTTGTAACTGTAGATATAACCTGTAACCTGGGTTCATTACTTTGATCCAGAGTCAAAATGATAGAGTATGGAATATCGGCTTCGTGGTTCCCCGCCCCCACAAATCTTCCGTATTACTGAATTGGCCGGAAAAATAATAGCAATAGTGTTTAGGGAATCCAAGGGTGTTTTTCTTTTTGATTATTTACCACGTGGTCACACAGGGAGACTATTACGCAAACCTCATAATTAACGTTCGTGAGGTTATAATGCAAAAAACGGCGTGGAAAATTGAAACGCGGCATTCTGTTCCACCAAGCCAACGCTCCTGCTCACAATAACTGTGTTTTTACGACTGCTACTGCAACTGCAATCCTTCTGAAATTTTAGAACAACTCACATATTCGCCAGATCTGAATTTTCCATTAATAGATGAAGTAAGCTAACACGCTCTTGAATGGTCAGGCCCATTGTACTACCTCCCAACAATTCCTCAATTTAAGCAACACCCATGCCACCCAAACCTCTGGATGTACTTCAAGATATCCGCAACCAGGGTATTGCTGTTCCAGCTACATTGTGCCAGAAGTCCCTCAACATGAAGCCTCTTATTTTTATAGCCGCAGGGCAGCGCCACAGAACGTGTCCTACTGTCTCGCCATCCTCGTTGGATCAGCGACAGTTGGGGCTATGCGCTAGGTTCATCATGTGTATACATATCTTGAGTGTGCAGTGTCAGATATGATTCCGACGACCATTCTAAGATTTTTTCGGTATAGTTGTCTACAGTATTTAGCTATCTTCAGCGAGGTTGCAGTCATAGCCGCCTTTAACCACCGACAGTTTGGATTCCTAACCCAACTTCTTGTAAAATTATTTGAAGTATGTTGGTGTAACAAAGTTTAATGTTGACAGAAAAACGGGGATTACAGATTCTGGCCCTTAGGAAGGTTGTTCAGTAGTGTGCAATCTTATTTTATTGTCGTAGTTATCTACATGCACATTGATCTACAAAAGTTTTGCATCACTCAAACGCATACTAGTTTTTGAACTTTAACACACATTTTTCCTATAATTATCTATTCATTCATTCATAGGAATATAAAGAGGTGATTAGTAAGTACATAAGATGCTTTTAAAACAATTTTTGTACAACAAACAAACAAACAATGTAAATAGTATTATGAGTAACAATAATGCAATCGCATTGACACTAATTTGCTCTTTAAATTACGTCAAAATTTTCAAAATTACGTCCCAAAAATAACAAATGAGAGCAATTTTTTAATTAGTTTACTTGACAATTTATAACCTATTTCACAGAAGGTAATAAGCGAATATGATGAAAGTATTAAGTTTGTAGCGGAACATCCAGCAATGTTACTACTTATATACCACAATGTTAATTTACTGTTATTGCAGTAAATCATTAGGTCTGAACTTGTTTAATCTAGTTCTGAATGGACCATCATTTTATAGCTGCTTCACAAATTCATTTTCATGCCCAGTAAGCCTATCGTGATATTTTCCAGCCCTTCTGTGTATTTCCTCTGTTACGAGGGATATTGTTAAATCTCCATGCAACATTTGGTTCCTGACTTACCATAGTGCATCCACTGTCGCCCAGAACATTCTTTTTATTGGAACCTCGGTATGATTGTAATCTTCTTGGATTAGCCTATCCCCATAACTGGAGTGCATAGGACCAGATGGGCTTGAGAATGGTCTTATACAGTAACACTTTATTGCTGATTGATAATTTGGATTTTCGACCAAGAAGCCAATACATGTGTCGATACTTGAGATCTAACTGTTTGGTGTTTATGTGTGTATGCCAAATTAATCGTTAGCCCACAAGTAACCCAAGGTATTTCACTTCCATCTTAATCGGTATGGGTACATTACTGTTTGCTACATCTAGCGAATGTGACTTTAACTGATTTCGACTGATTAACTTAAGTTCGCCATTTATTGTACTATTCGCTAAGGAAATTTACATCTATTTGCACATTTTCAGGAGCTATATTAGGATCAGTACCTGCTGATAGTATAGCAGTATCGTCCGCGAACGTGGCTATTATGGTATTTTGCGTTCGAGTATTTCTTTTGTACATATCTATTAGAGAGGGGGTCCAAGTACACTGCCTTGGAGAACACCGATTTTATAGAATTATGGTTAGATAGGGCATCATTATGTTGTACTGAGAAGATTCTATCGGAAAGATAGAACTTTAGAAGGAGATAATAATTACTGGATAAAATGGCTTTTACTTTATATAGTAGAGCAGTAAGCCACACAATCAAATGCCTGTGACACGTCTAGAAATACAGCATTGCAAATTTCTGTTCTCCATGGCTTTTGGTGATTTCAGTTACTATTCTATGACTCCGGTGGATTGTCGACAGACATTCTGGAAATCTAAACTGACGAATCATTATTATCTGGGCATATTTCCATATAATTTGGTAGTAGCAGAAGCTTAACATGCGGTTGTATATAACCGTTAAGAGAACAACTACTTTTCTGGGTAATTTCTTTAAAACCATTTATTAAGTCGTACCCTGGGGCTTTACGACATTTAATTTGTTAATTTCCGACTTAGCTGCTGCCGGAGTAATTGATTTTATAGATGGTGACATTTGACAAGGCACATTTAGGAAGTCTTCAGCGCCACTGACAGTATAACCTGGCACTACTTCGTTGGGTTTAAAGATTTTAGCTAAATGGTCTGCAAAAGCGTCTGCCTTTTCTTTGTCGGAGCGAACCCATTCACTATTCGGCTATGAAAGCAATTTGAAATTATTTATCACCTTTAAGAAGGCGGGAAACCACTGCCATAATAATATGTAATCTATCTTCAGTTATTAAAATTATTCGAAAATTTACTGAGTTTGGAAGAATTTATTGTAAACTGTATAGTGGGTCATGAAAAAACCCTCAACTCAAGATGACACTGTGTTAAAAAGAAGAAGACTAGTAGAACGAAATCTTAATTCTAGCTAAACAACCAAAGCGTAGTAAGAAACTACGTGTGTACAGTGAGAAACAGACTACTTAGTTTCAGACTTCAAGGATGCAGAATACGAAAGCAGCCACTGCTTTCCTAGAAACAGATTCCGTGGTTTCTTGAAGACCGAAGATCTTCAGATCTGGACTACATAGAAATGGCGGAAAGTGCTACTCAGGAATGATAAATTATTTAACACCAATAATTATGCTAGCAATACGTACATCAGGTTTCCTTAAAATGGATTTTGACCAAACTGAGAGCTTCCATTAACTAAAACTTCAATCGCTGTTATGGTATGAGGTTGCATGTCTGTTCAAGACGTTGGTATGATGAACAACACAAAATACCTCGAAATATTGTAAGATAAGATGCCTACTGGGAAGAATCTATTTTAGAGGAAAAGTTTATTTTATAGAACGATAATGCTCCTTGCTATATAAGAAAAACTGATTAAAACTTGGATGACGAACAATTAAGTCGACACCGTAGACTGGCCCACGAAATCCCCGGGCCTGAATCCAATAGAGAACTCATGGAAAACGATATCATATATCATACCAAAAGAAAACTCACAAGAAACCATACCTTGTTTCGCTTTTTTTCAAACAGTAAGTAGGAAATATGATAGTTCATGCCAAAAAAATGCGTGTTGGTTGGATGATGTAGATTTTGTCTTTTGTTTCTTTATGTACCAAAATTATTGCCATGTTTTTTTAATAATATTATACATAATAAGTACCTGTTTGATATACAAAGTAAATGGTTAAACCACTCCAAGGAAGTGCATTTAAACTTAAATTTTCCTCATTTTTTAACTGATACAGGACTTCTGACATATGTAGATTTGAATTTAGATCATACATATCAAACTAAAGGACTTCATACCCCAGTGGCTATTGGCAGACTGCGCCCTGGGAAATATACCTCGTCAACCTAGTGCTTACTTTGGTGGTTCCTAGAGCCGTCCCTGGCAGACGTGCTACATCTTTCTTCAAACATAACCATCTGTATTTACTAACATTTCAGAATAACAAATTATTTAAAGAAGGTGTAAACAATCAACATTTGCACTTTCAAAATATAATTTCAGTGTTATAGCTAAAAATATAATAATGGTTATTTCCGCCAGCTTTATGCAGAGTAAAAGTTTCTAAATTTGACGATAATTTATTGGCAGTAAACGAGATGTATTCACATTAATTCTGGTGTGGTTCATTAATATTCTTTAATTATGAGGTAGTGTGATAGACCTGCCCGGAGCGTGTTAGCTCATGTTAATTGTCGATTGCAGGTAAATAACATGATTAACTAATTTTATATCCATCGACGGGAAATTGGAAACGCTGCTGGATCAATACGCTGAAAATTATTGCATCGATTAGTCATGGCATTAATTCACCATTAGTGATTACGAACTTGAGTTTCTCTGCCATTAATGCCCCGCACAGAGTTTATTACACGAAAGTTATTTATCCTCTCACATATGCATATTTTACTGGTTAGGTACGGCGGAATTGTAACTAACAGCAATAATTAATTTCTGTTGTTGCATAACTCGTTAAAAGTCTTGCAGGAAACCTTGAAGAGTTTTTATTTCACTATTACGAGGTACGTAGCGTATTCTCACGGTCCAGGTGATATTTTGACGTTTTTCTGTCCTTCTCAATCTGTGGTAGATTAACTATGAAGAATAGAGGTTCACATATGCGTATCTACATACTCACGTGCACTCATGAAGCGCTATTTTAACAATAAACCTAACTGTACCGCATTATTTGTACGGGGCCTTTGTAATTTTTGTTGAATAAGAACTTCCGGTACTGTCGCATGCTGAAATGATAAGCGAATTTTTTGCATCGTTTTAAAATTGTTAAGATTTCTTTTGGAAGATATAACTGGAACTATGTTCTTATGTATTCTATTACATTTATTCAGATATTTATAATGAAGTTTATATTATGGTTAGTGGAAATATGATGTTTCAGAAAGTTGTAAGTTCTACTATACTGCCTGTCCCATCAGTGCGTGGACGGAAGATAACTCCTCACTCAGGCAACATAATCAAAATCTGTTTGCGCTACACAATAGGTACACCCTTTGCACATATTTTAAAATTATGTTTTTATACAAGGTGGTCGCATATAGAGTGTAGCAGTAAACACATGTTTTTTTAACGGAACACCCAGTATCTTTAAATAAATAAAACAAAATTGCTATATTAATGTTTAGACATAAAAATCAGTTTAATAAAAATAAAAAATTTAAACATCTGTAACTTTTTTCTCATATCATTTATCCTATATACACTTCGTATTGTACAAAAAACTAAGGCTAAATAATACCAGAAGTTGCAGGATACGACCGTAGCCACTCGTAATCATAGATTAATTACTATAATTATGCATATCTTCTGGTGCACCAATCCTTCAGAGGGAACCGTGCAAGTGGACCATGGCCAATCATACAATCTGTTATTCACACGAATCGCAGGGGGGCATTCCCTCTCAGCCCTACATATGATGGAGAGAGTATAATTAGCGATCCTTTCCCCACATAAAAGTTAGCCGATGCCCTTCTGTAACATTCATAGTAATAATAATAATAATTTAAACTTCCCGCCTTCACGAAACCACCTGTGCCAGCTGACTACCTCCCCCAAATCTTTGTTAAGGATTAAACATGCCACACACATTATCTACTCATATAGCAAGTTATATTCGCTACGCTACTATTTTAACAACTATTTATGTAGATACACCAATCCTCTATAATAACGATAATAGGGCCCAGCGCTTTTAAACCACATAAAATAACAAGTAGATAATACGCAACCATTCGGATAAATACATATAACAGTTCGTGGGATACGAGGCGTGTCCGGGATCTAAGGTACTATTGGGTTTCACTCTGCTCTGTTTTGTTTCTGTCAAAATGCCACAATCAAATAAACATCATTCATGTTTGTGCTACAATCTGTGAAACTTTGAACGTGTTAGATTAATAAATAGCTGAGAAATTTGTGTAAATATGGTATCACCTTTTATTAATGCGTACCCATTCGAAATTCGCAGCGTAATTCGGTTGCTTCGTGCAAAAAGAATCCCGGTGTGTAAAATTCGCAGCGAATTGGTATCTGTGTATGGTACTGTAATATTCCGTAAGCAGGTTTCTGTATAGTGTAAAAAAATTGATGAATGAAGGGTCGATTTGCGCGGTGAAAAGATCAGAAAGACCACGAATTTCGGTTACAGCTGGAAACATTAATCGGGTAAACGAACTGTTACAGACAGATCGCAGACTAAAAGTGAGAGATATGTGTAAGAAATATGGCCCGAAAACAAGTGAATATAAGTATATTTTTATAATCTATAGAACAAATTCTACAATAAATGCTCAATCTGATGCAACACATCGAAGATCGCAAACGGGACTGGCCCCCTTTGCGTCTTTACAATCAGATATTATGTGTTAACCGAAATATTGTTATGGCTATCGTTCCCGGGCAGTCCTTCCTGGAACCGTACGTGACTGCGTGACCCGCGAATGCCAACACTCGGCCATCCTGACTTAAAGGTCTGTCCTCAGACCGGATTGATCGTCTAAGGACCTGTAATATACAAAATAATGCCAGTAGTGACGTAACTCATAGTGAATTGTGATACTTAGCCTTAAGTTTGAGCAATGCTAAGGATGGCAACGTTTGCTCATGCTTCGTTATGTGGCGACGTTCGCCCGTATTTCTTCATGGTGTGGCAACGTTTGCCCGTAATTGGTTGTGGTTTGGCGACGTTCGCCCGTATTTCGTCGTAGTATGGCAACGTTTGCCCGTAATTTGTTGTGGTTTGGCGACGTTCGCC
>JABXWE010001170.1:0-82217 GCA_014611495.1 Limonius californicus
ATATGCACTTAAATATGCACAAAAAGTCAACTAACTAGGAAAAAAAAAACATTAACGTTATATCATTACATATTTATTTTTCCATTAAAATGCACAAAAATGATTTAAAGCCGAAATTATTTAATTAAAATTAATCAAAAACACAAAATTACTAATTTAAAATTACTTAAACTATAAAAGCAAATCCTAATTGCACTTAACAACAACGTGCTGTAATACATTTTCGAATGTAAATTTGCGCCTGTTGTCAGCGAGAATATTTTTGTACTGTGAAAAGATTCTCTCGACATCACACGGCACTATTGGTACAAATTGATAATTTACAATGTCAATGATATTTAAATGTTCATTTCTTGCATCAAGAGCTGTTTCATTTTACAACGCACCGCTTATATTCTTCAGTTGTTGATAGCCCGTATTTTTTGACAGCACTTGGTTTAATTTGGTAATGAAATCCTTTTTCTTGAGTTTAGTTAAACCCTTAAACCCTGTTACGGGCCAGACGAGTTTTTTCATCGATCCGCAACAGGATAGGTAGAAACAGGCCTGCAGCTTAGCTCAGAGGAATAGGGGGTTCACGGAAATCGCTTATGGGAGGAAATCATTCTAGTTATGTACAGGGTATGTAGAAATTAACAGGCGCCACCTTCCAAATACAGCTGATTGCAGGTTCTCGTGGAAGACCGAGGAGCCAGCAGCTTACGGCAATCGGACTCACCTTTATTGTGCCTCCTTCCTGTTTAAAAAGCTTGCAAAATTCATGCACACACAAATATAAAATACTCAACAATAAAAGGGGCAGTAAATTTTAAAACATATAATTAAACTATTGGAAATGACACAATACAAAAATGACGCCAAATGGTGATTATACACTTCAGTATAACAAACTGTTAATTTGAACGTTCAAGAAGAGGAACTCGCCGCCCCTGGCCTACGGTATTTAAATTACGTGGCTGGTGGCGTCGGAGTGTACAAGAATAACACAATATATATAATTTTACAATGAGTAGTACAAAAAAATAAATGACAATCGACGAATAAAGGCCGCTTCGTGTCGCATTAACAAAGAAAGGTTCAATCACTTAAAATTTTGCAAGTTAACGCGTAAAAGGTTTTTCCTGAACACAAAAAAACTAGTTCCTTTACCTTGACTTCCGGTGAATGGAGTAGAGAGAGAGGCAGGCACAATTTCGAAGTGTTTTCTAGATGCAGGTACGATATGGGGTATTTTCAGGTCCGGGGAAAAAAGGTAGGCGACGTTCCTCGGGAGACGTTGGAACGAAATAATTGCTGCGACGTCCCTGGGGATTAGCTTATTTGCGACGGGTGAAGGGGGGGGGTTCAGATGATTAAAACAACAGCTCCAAGAAGCACAACTTCCATGGGTTTTTAAATCGCTTATATCCGATAAAGATCGAAAGGACAATTACACTTAATTGTCCATGCACCAAAGCTTAACACTGCTAATCTTTATTTAAATCCGACTTAGTCGAGATTTTCTTTTTGCCTAAAGCAAAATACGAAAAAACGTAGTTCTGTTCCCAGAGCCTAGCGCCTACTTTGTTTCTTTACGTCCCCCGTAGATGGAAAGGGCGACCGGAGTCGGGCGAAGGTGTAAGGTCTACTAAAGAACCAGACGCAGCGCGAACACGCGTCGGTCAAAAATATTACATCACATGGAGAAATATGATGCAATAGTTCTGGAAGGAAATAACACGTGCGACTTCCGAGAATAAACATTTCTGAGAATTGTTTCTGATCGGCAAATCTAGCCTACAAAGGGAAACTTTCAAAGGCTTTGCGAAAGTGGCCTCCCATAACTCAATCTTAAAAAAATAATATAGCGATCGACTTAAGAACTGCAATTATGATAGAATTTTGATTCCTATGAAGCGGCAATTAAAATACGAGTTCAATTCAAATGAAGTGGCAAAACCAAATGAAAATAACAATCCTTTACTACTACTTTAATGCTGTCTTGTAAAGATAATCCCTTCACTGCTAGTTTAGAGATTGCAGTTGAAATGCAAGCCAAATTAGCTCGAATAAAAATCAAATCTTCTCGAATACCTTTTTTTCTCAGAATACCCTGTGCTTCTTCAATGCCCTGCGCTTCTTCAGAGTTGAATTCATTAACAACTTTCTACACAGCAGCGTCAATTCAAGTTTCCCATCTTCTAATGAGTGGCGCGGGCGGAAGTGGAACGTCCCGCGCAACTGCCCGAAACTTCTGCGCACAACTTGGTGCTTTTGAGAAAAATCTTTTTCACAGATGGTATCAGCAGTTAACGTTTGAATAAACATTGTTATGAGCCAAACGAGCTTTTTCGTCGACTCGCAACCGGATAGGTCGAAAACGCCTGCAGCTTAGCTCAGAGAAGTAGTGGGGATTCACGGAAATCGCTTACGGGAGGAAATCTTTCTAGTTGTGTACAGGGGATGTCGAAATTAATGGGCGCTACCTTCCAAATCATAGCTGATTGCAGGTTGTCGTGGAAGGCCGAGAAGCCGGCGGCGTACGGGAATCGGACTCACCTTTATTGTGCCAGTCGATTAATACAGCAGCTCCAAGGAGCACAACTTCCACGGGTTTTTAAATCGCTTATATTCGATAAAGATGGAAAGGACAATTACACTTAATTGTCCATGCACCAAAGCTTAACACTGCTAATCTTTATTTAAATCCGACTTAGTCGATATTTTCTTTTTGCCTAAAGCAAAATACGATACGGTAAAACTCAGTTTAGCAGAGAAGCCGCGAAGGAAGCCCGGTCTTCGATAATACGTCCGTCTGTAACCAACATTTAGCGCCTACTCAATTTCACTTACTTTCATTAACGGCCCCCGTGGATGGAATTGGTAGACCGGAGTCGAAGGTGGAAGACCGACTGAAGAACTAAACGCAACGCGAACCTGAATTCCCCAAAAAGATTACACTACATTGCGAAATATAGTGAAATAATTCTGGAACGATTTGACACGTAAATTCGCAGAAAGCGCCCAGGGTCAGGCGTAGACATAACATTAATCGGCAATTTCAGCCTACAAAGGGAAACTTGCAACGGCTTTGCGAAAGTGGCCTCCATAACTCAATCTTAAAAAAAATAATATAGCGATCGACTTAAAAATGGCAATTAAAATAGAATTTTGATTCCTATGAAGCGGTAATTAAAATATAAGTTTAATTCGGATGAAGTGGTAAATTCAAATGAGCATAACAAGATTGCGAACTCAGTCAGCTACTCGGTGTAAACCATGTGCTAAACATATCACGTATCATGTTTGGGTACAAAATTTGCAGTCCTGGCATTGCTTTGCAAATATATGGTGCAACATTACTACAAATCACTCGCACTGTTTCATATAAAATTCTAGACGACCACAATAAGCTTAGAGAGTCGTTGCAAACAGCAGCAATTGTTGAATGATTCACTTTGTCCAAGACTTTTAAAGTCAGCAGATATGATTTATTTTTTCTTCGTAAACCCCTAATATATCAAACACAAAATTTGCTACGCATCTTTGCTCTGCATCGGTTGTTGCATTCTAAGACACCCAAATACTGTGATCCTTTGCTTTTTCTCTTAGTTTGCATAGTATAGTAGTATATATCTCGACAACATAATTTTTTCTTAATGTCGATTCGTCTGGAAAATTCTGTTTCATATACATTTCCAAGAACTTAATTCTTTAATTTAGCCAACGGAATATCAGCGCAAATAAAAGCCTTACAAATTGCTTCATTAAATTCTGAACGTTTAGGTCCAGGTCTTGGTAAAGCAGAAATTAACACTTGTCGTTGGTTATTCTTCCTTTTTCAATTTTTATTACTTACATGTTTTTCGGTTTGGAGATGCTGTGTAACTTGGAACTTTTTGGTTGCCGCAATAGGAACCTCGCTGTATTTACAAAATAACAGACCCCATCTGTTGTAAAATCATCATAGTCTCTCACAAACTTGTTTAATATAGCACATTTTTTTGGCATCTTGAAGATGTTAGCACACTATTGGAACTAGTAGACAACTGATTCTTGATGAAATGATGAATTGTTAAACTTTCACAGGATTTCTTGTTAACGCAACAAAGCCACTCAAACCATGGTAATCTACTTAACATTTCCAAGTATTCTGGTTTTTGGAAGCTTAACAACTAAGAAAGTACCTATCTATTCAAAATACAGAATGAATGAGATTAGAAGAATATTTAAAATTTCTGGAAATTCCCAGACTGCTTGACGAAGTGAATCTGTACTTGATAACAAACAATTGTATAAATATGCAATTTAAATAGACAAATGCTGCAAATTATGCATTAATGCTCAAAATAATAAAAATATGCTTTTATTACCAAAAATGTCTAAAATGCATATGCAAATATACAAATGCATAATTATCCTAAGCTTAGTCATAAGTATAGCTTACATTAATCAATTTATTAAGTTAAATAAATACCTAGTGATTTTTGGTTGCTATGCTATATGTAGTTTAGGTTGCATCGATCACTTTTAAGAGCGACAGCTTAGCTGGCCCACCCTGTACAAGATTATTTATTTTTCGATATACCTGTTTTGCGTTAAAATAGATGTGTAATCCTGAGTTCTATTTATATTGTTTGACCAGAAGTTCAAACTATGCTATCTCAAAAGCTACCAATCCTGGTGACCAGGCCCGTATGCACCAACACATATTTTTTTAAAATCCTCTTTTCTGGGTTCCTAGATGTCTACAATAAATATTTCTTCTAAAAAAATAAATAAGACTTTTTTTGTATGGAAAATAACAAATGTTACTCCATTATTCTAAATTTAAATATGTTTCAATAAAAAATATCGTCTTTAATTGTTATTCTTTATTTAAATTCGGGCTACCTGGGTTACTGCAATTCACGGTGGCGGCGGCATTTTTGGCAATACATAAAAATTTAACCTTGTTGCTGGGAGTGTACCAACATTGTTCACATTGAAGTGAGACGAGTTAGTGCGGTTTCAGCCGATTGAAGCGGTTCAGTTTTTCTCGGGATTCAGTGACACCATCATATGTTGAGAATTCAATTTCAACCAGATCACTCTTAACGATGTTGCGCTAAACTATTCTGTAAATCTGTATCCTATATAAAGGTTGTATTAAATCCCTCTTTTGGCTTTTTTAACGGAGCAACTCTTTATTGATGGGAAAACGTTCTACCCGGTAACTTTTATATCGTTTTGTTAACAGTTAACAGTTTAAATTGTGTAATTTTTAAGTAGTTGATAATGTAGTAAATGACATGGTTTCTGATTATCTACAAATACAGTGATGTTGAAAAGCTCTGCAACGTTTAAAAACTGAGGAAATTTAAAATTTAAAAAATGCGTTTCTTTCAAATATTTTACAACAATTCGCTGTTTATAAAACGCATACTTAATTACAATAAAAAATACCCCAAAAATGTTGGCACATACACAGGGTTCGAAAATTTAAAAGTTGCAGTATTTAAATAAGTTCTTAAGTATTTTTAAATTAATCTTTTTAAAGTTTTCTGTCAAGTAAGATATGCAATTTAATTTTTTTTAATAACGCCTAATAGGTGGTTGCGATTTCGGTCGATGCGCTCTTCTAGTCTGGATTAATTCGTTCCGCTACAGTTTGCAGTTGCTCAACATAAACCTTGCTCTTTAGCAATCTTCAACCAAAAAAGGTACATGCGGTCAAATCAGGCGATCTAGCCGGCCAAACAAAGTCCATATTTTTGGATGTGATAGAGTTTCTCTTAAGTTATATCATTATCGCCTCACCGACGGGTGCCTGGTAATTCCTGGTTAACATTTAGTGTTGTAAAGTTGTAAATGCAGATATAGTAAAAGATCCGGCTTTAGGAATTTCATTTGAAAGTTCAATATTTTATTTAGGTATAAATATTTATTTACACTTTTTAATAATATTAAAATTACAACATATAGTTATAATTACATAAAATATACTGTTGTTCTGGTGTATCTATTTTACACCAACTGGAATTGTTTGTTCAACTTTTCTGTCCAATGTTGTGGGAGTCATACCAAGTTTCACCTAAGTAACCTATTTCTATTTTCTTGGCGATATGTTTTGATGTTATAGAGATACCCGCGGCGTCGTGTTTGTAATCTCCATAATAACTTGACGCTTGTTTATAGATTTATGTTTAAATTCCACACGTTCAATAATTCCTAGCAATGTACTTTCGGAGCACTTTATTGCAGTATCATCTTCATACAATCTTTGACTTAACAATTTCATCGTAAGCAAGCGGTGTTCCCGGTACAATTCATATTTTTTTCGTCGAATAAAAATGTTCGCTATCAGTCCACGGTGTCCACATTTTAAAGGAAAGTATAAACAAATTTCTACTTCGCATAGAAATTCGTCGACAACTTTGCGTTGTTTACTTCGTAAGTTAAAAAATTATGTGATTAAGGCCGACAATAAGGCAATGATCTAATCTAATCTCTGACTTTTACTCAACAACAAATAAGGGATATAAACGAATGAAAGGCATTAGATAAATCGTTGAAAAGTGCACATACAGATGCTGTTTAAGCTAAATCTTTTCAACAATCTTTTAGCAATACGATTACAAACACTTTTACCTTTTTTACATACAATAACATCGAGAAAGAAATACATTAAAATATTCTTTATAAATCCATTTTTATTTTTGGAACTGCTTTGAGATTACCCATCTTTTGAAAACTTGCGTCATATTTTAACGCTGACATGGTCGGCCTTGGAACGAATCGTTGCATTTATTAAAATCGACTGCGATACTGTTGCGTTTCTTATCAGCATGTTTTGGAATCTTCTCTAAATTTATTGAAACACACCAACCTTCAATAACTATTGTGTAGTGCAGCTTAATTCTTGGTACAAGAATTCCCGATCAAAGTAAGTAGCTTCCAATCTTTAATCATTAACAACATCACTTGAGTTTTGTTTGGATTCGGGAACATAACCTCTTTTAAACACGTTGTAATTACATTTTTTTTCTTTATTTAAATGGATTAAATTAAAAATCATTTTAATACTTCATTAATTCTACTTTTTTTTATAGATGTTGTGGTTAGATAAAGTGATTTCAATAATGTTTTCAGTTCCAATAAAAAAAACTCTGAC
Source organism: Limonius californicus (assembly GCA_014611495.1). Lineage (NCBI taxonomy): Eukaryota > Metazoa > Arthropoda > Insecta > Coleoptera > Elateridae > Limonius > Limonius californicus. The sequence goes on from JABXWE010001170.1 coordinate 7,133, forward strand.
CATCCATTTTGAAAACAAAAGAACGTCGAAGTACACCAGCCTTCAATTTTATTTTCCGAAGCACACATTTTCATAATTTTCTTGGAAATTTGATAGTAAGCATTTAAAAAATACTTAAATCATCCTAAAACATCACAACACAAAGTTTTATTGTTAAACAAATCAAATATAAACAATTTTTTAACAATTACGTAGTAGCACCAAAAGCCTGTTCTCCCGATGAACAAAAAACTGGAACTAAACAAATTTTCATGCCAGAAATCTCTAAAAGTTTCAACAAAAAAGCATCGTTTTTAAGCAACGTCCAAATTTCTAGAGGATTCGAACCAATAGAAATGAAGTACAATAATTACCTAAATTACAAGAAAATCTTATAATCTAATTTATCTTTTTTATAAATAAATTTACATGAAAACAACTTTCATCACTGTGTTACTCACATCAAAATACACATTTTGACATGAAACAAGGCATAAATGTGTCAAAGTTACCAAATCTCATGAATATTCATTTAATGAAAATACAACGCAAAGTTTATTTAACGTCTTAGATAATTCCATTCCAACATATTTTTCACTAAAGAATAATTATAATTTATGAAAATTTACAATTTAATCTGTAGCTGTCAAATTTTTTATATTTTTTCTAATATTATACTAATTACAGCTCAAGAATGCATAACACTGTTGAAAAGTCTCATCTATGCCTTTCTTAAGATGACGCTAATCCAAAACAACCCATATTTGTGCCATGGGTTTGAATATTATAGTCTACGAGGGCAAAACAACATAGGAAACCAACAAAAATAAATCAGATGTGCATTTTATGTGTTTAAACAAATTATTTTTTACAGGAAAACTTTAAATAGCTTTACATATTTACTAATAAGTCAAGATAACTCAATTTTAGCCTTTTGTAACAGTAATATATACAGTGCTTCCCGAAAGCAACGGATAAATTCTATAAAATCGTTCAGAAAAATATTTCAAAAATTGCTCGGACACGTCGATTTTTTTTGTAAATTATCATTTAGAGATGCTATTTTCAACCGCCCCCCTTCAATCCCTTGCGCTAGCAACTTTAACTTTAAAAATTCAAATAGCAAAGTACCCCTTCTGATACCTCATCTGATAGCTTTCTTTATGTTAAATATAATAAAAAAAGGTTTTCAAAATCGGTTGGTAAATAACGGAGATATTTACCAAAATGTATTTAAATGAAAGTGCCAATATTCGAGCAGGCGATGATAGGCTCTAGCAATGAGTGGTAAAAACTATTGAATTTTATCGTTCTCAGTACGCCCTGTAAACATTGCGATAGGTTTTGAGAAATTAAGAAATACAAAATCATAATTAATAAACATTTTTTTCGTTCAAACTTAAAAACCCAACATAAACACATAAAACATTAAAACGTACTGAGAACAATAAACTATAATTGTTTTTGTAACTCATTGCTAGAGCCATATCAATGCCTTCTCGAATATTGGCACTTTCATTTGAATACATTTTGGTAAATATCTCCGTAATTTATTAACCGATTTAGAAAAACTTTTTTCTTATTGCATTCAACATAAAGAAAGCTATCAGATGAGGTATCAGAAGGGGTACTTTGCTATTTGAATTTTTAAAGATGGAGTTGCTAGCGCTTAGCGCTTGAGGGGTGGGGGGTTGAAAATTACATCTCTAAATGATAATTTAAAAATAAAAATCGACGTGTCCAAGCAATTTTTTGAAATATTTTTCTCAACGATTTTATAGAATTTATCCGTTACTTTCGGGAAGCACTGTATAACGGATTTGTTACGGCGTTTGCCGCCTCTTCGTCCCCAGTTTCCATCTTTTTCTATCATAACACGTTTTACTCATGCAAGCTAATTTGAATACATATTTTATTAGGTTTAACATAAATAAGAATATTCCAACTAAACAGGGTTATATTAAATAATGAATTAAAAATGGAGAATTTCAGCTTCTTGCTTGAGGCACAACCTCTAGGTAACCTCAGCTTCTACGCAATATGTAACTTTATTTGTATGTGGCCGGTGCTGTAAGCCAAGTTACAAGTAGCTTGTAAATCCTTGTTCGACAAGAACCATTTTCAAGCGGATAACGGTATAATTTGAAGTAGACTATACGCTTCGGAAAAGATTCTCTTAAGACTTAAAGCAACCATGGGCATACGAGCAGTATGACTGCCCCATATTGCTGGAACCATGTAATTTGTGGAAATCGAACTAATTCTTGCATCAAAAATCTTGTGACCATGTTTTGTAACGGGCTGCCGGAACGATTGTGGAGTTTCATTAGAATTTCGCGTTTCATCGATCATGTTAGGCGAGTATTACAAAATTTTCAATCCAGAATCCAGCGAAACCAGGCATGAATCATAGATTCGACTAAGTCTGCTGTTTGCGGGTGCTCGTTTAGATATGATACTTGATCTTTTGCCACAAGTTCTTTATTGGATTCCGATTTAGGTCTATGGACTGCGGTGGTCAGTTTAGTTTCTTGATTTTATTGGTCAGATTTAACGATTTACCCTGCTGCGCGCTGTGGTAAGGGGCATTATCGTTCTGGAAAATAAAGTAATATTCGCCAAATAGATCTTTCCCATTAGATAGCATCTTATCATGGAGTATTTCAAGGTGTTTTTTTGACTTTCATCATCCCTGCAAAACGTAGTCAAGCAACTCCTTGAGCAAATCTCATTTCAGCGGTTGGATGCTTAAGTGTAGGAATTGAACAGTTCGGTGTAAATTCTTCCCCATTAAAACTTTGCTTACACATAGTACTAGAGTGATTACATACGTCTGTCGTCCAGTTCCGCTGTTTCTTCTTCTGTAGTAAACGGTGAGGTTTCTGCTTCTCGGAAAGCAGTTGTATCTTCCTTACCCTACAACTAAGGCGACCAGATCGGTACAATTAAAAATCGGCACATGTCGACCAAAACAACAAATCCTTGCAGTTACATTTTTATTTTGCAATATTTACACAATAGGGTAAGGTCGGGTAAATCGTACCACTTTTTAGAATTATGGTTATAATGGATATTCTAGTAAAAATTACGATAAATAAAAAATACGATTTGTTAGAATGCATATTTGTTTATAAAAATAATATAAATTCATCAGTAAATAACAATAGAAACATATAAGAAAAAATAAATTGCACAACGCTACAAAAGGTACGATTTGCCCAACTCATTCGGTAAATCGTACCTACGGGTGGCTAAATCGTACCTACATGCTATATAATATGGAGATACAAATTTATTTACATTCAACACAAATAAATTTTTTTGTACCAGAACTCGATGCAGAACAAATTTCGTGGACCCAACAGCTACACTTTAGACATCGCAACATATTTTCAATCAGGTTTTCTTCGCAAATGAAACAATACCATTCGGTTGGGTTCACCTCTATTTCAACATCTTTTACTACAGTGGTACCCTTATGCAATGGGTTTGGAAATTTTGAAGGACCGGCTTTCAATTTAATAGGCACATCCACTTCAACGTTCTTCATTCGTTCTCGTGATGGTTTTGATGTGGTAGTTTTGGGACGGCCTGGTTTATTTTTCATAGGAGCAGCACTGGTTGAAGGTTTGTTCAAATTTCGCATTGCTTTTAAGGCTTTTCGCTGACGTTCTTCTTGTCGAGCTTCCAGCTCATTTTTGTATGGAGTACTGCTCAAAATAACGGCAGGCTGACACAGCTTACGTTTTTTTGCATTGCTAGCTTCTTCTGGAAGAGGAAGAATCTCTTGCACGGATACATTGTTTGTTGGTTCTGATGTATCTCCATCCCTGTCAGAATTGTCTGTTTCTGATGTAATTATTACGTTCACGTCATCAGGTACTGCCTCTGAGGTCACTAGATTCCGCACACCATCAACTGTTTCTGGTGTCATCCCATTCTGATCATCAGCAGTATCTTCAGTATGTAGTAAAGCTTCAGCAGCCACAAAATCGGCATCACTAAAGACGCCTCTATCCACTGGCCATACTCCGGTAGCTTTAAATCCATTACTGATGGTTGCTATGGATGCAGATCGACAATACGCCTTGCTCAAGATAGCTGTCATATTGTATTGCGACACAGCGCTTCCTGGGTTGGTCCTCAACCATTTCTGTATCGCTTGTATAAAATAGCTTTCCATGGGTTTAAAAAAACTTACGTCGAATGGTTGAAGACGATGAGTGGTGTGTCCCGGCAATTGTAGTAAGATAACCCCATTTTCTCTGGCTATTAATATAGCATCCAAATTTTTGGAGTGAGTTGTATGACCATCTAACAATAACAAAACTTTATTTTCATTAGAACATTTAACGTTGCTAATGAAGTGTTTCAGCCATTCCAGGAAAATGTCCGCGTTAATGTATCCTGTGTCAGATATGGTCACGATAGCTCCTGGTGGTGCTCCAATTTTCAATTCATTGGCCATACGCTTACGTTTGTAGATTATCATAGGCGGAACACAACTGCCTGCACCATTCACGCAGCAAACAATTGTGGTGTTAACACCACGTTCTCCGCTGGAAATACCTCCTACTTGATGTTTTCCTCTTTTAGCCACGATTTTTCTGTTTCTTTTTTGTACAGTGGAAAATCCACTTTCATCAACATTATATATAGTCAACGCTGTAAAGCCATATGCATCGACGGTTCTCTCAAGAATGTCAAAAAACTCGTTAACATTTTTTTCTATTGAATCCAGTGGCTCTAGCTAACGAGACCTTCTCTGGTTGTCTGAGTGACAGGTATGGGTGGCGTTTTATGAAATTGTAGAACCACGCTTTGCCAGCCATACCCCTTTCTACGCTAAAAGTATTAGGAATTTTATTTCGGCTGGCTAACTGAAAAGCAAGGCGACGAATATCACTTATAGTCAGACCAAAGAGTCTTTCTTCTAACTTTAGGATATGCTGGGCCAGTTCTTCTTCCATTTCCAACGAAAATGTTGTTAAACGACCATGATGTTGTATATCGTTATTTGCTTTTTTATTTAGACATTTTAAGTGTCGCCGAAAAGTTGGTTTGGGAATATTGTAGCGTTTGCAGCAATCATTAAAGCCGTATTTATTTTCTTTAAACGCGTTTATGGCCAGTCGCATATCGTCCTTAGACCATTGGTTATATTTTCGTTTTTCGTCAGAAGGCATTAGTTTTCTTAATTATATCCACGAAGGTAGGTAGTGCTGCAACAAAATACCTACAATGATAAGGTTCTATAAACTTCCTGTCTTAACTGACTAGTTCGGCAAATCGTACCAGGTACGATTTACCGAACCTTTCACGGTACGATTTGTCGAACTATCACTTTGTGCGATTATATGATTATTGTGAGGTTAACTGGAGTTTCAACGCCTTGATACAATTTTCAAAACATACCTGATTTACTAAGAAATCTTAATGTAAAAATATTTATACGGTTCAACTTACCGATTTAGAATTAAACTCTTACACGTGGACGTTAAAAATTGTAGGTTATGACACTGTTTTCACATCTATCAAATTACTTCAAAACAACCATGTTGTCGGTAAAGATGAAAAGTGCTTTAGGCGATGCTATACAAAGGCTTCAGAATTAGTGCAAAAGGTGGCACCATGTAAACCATCCAACAGAAAAATACCAGTGGTACGATTTAGCAGGCGGTACGATATACCCGACTCTACCCTATACACACATAATAATAATATTTATCTTATTAACAGATTATTAAATATTGTTAATTAAAGAACTTTTTTGTGCAATTGTACGCGAAGTATCAACTTCGCGTACGCCATGCAGGCCGCAAAATTTAATTTCGCGGCCGTTGTCATAGCGACGGCCGTTAAACTGAATGTCACATATACATACATATTCATTTTGACACATGAGAATGGACAGTTTTTAGAAATTATTTATTAGGTATTGGTATTACAAATCTTTTGGATAAATGCTAATATTAATTGTACAGTTCGTATTGTTACTTATATTTACTCCTGAATTAAAGTGTCAAACATTTTTACTTTTCTTTGACAGAAAATTATTTATTATTTATTTCATTTCCATGGTAACATGAAAGCCGACCGTCTTTCTATTTACGACGAAAATTATTATTTTAAAAATTTCATCAATAATTATTAAGGATTCCACACAATTGCACAAAAAATTTTGTCTATACTGCGGCCGCGTCATTCTTTAACGTCCTCGAGGTTGCCTTGCCTCGGCCGCAAGCGGCCTCGGCGGCAATCTTCCTCTCGGTACGTTAAAGAATGATTTCGCGGCCTAAGTATACAAATAACTATTATGATTACTTTCGACTAATCTACATCTTATCCGATAACATCTAGAGTGGATGGATGATCGCTAACGTATAGTACACGCTGCATTCTATATAGTAGTATAGTTTTGCACCGCATTCACACTCACACTTGAGACTACCCGCACTCGTGAGTAGTAGCGAACAAACACGATCGTATTCGATTTTTGATTTTTGTGTCCGGATTCGTCCGAAGTGTTTGACATATTTCGTGTAGACAGAAATAGACAAGAAAAATTTCCAAACGACATAAGAAATATAAAATTTTATTGTAAATTACCTATACACGGTAACTAAAAATTATGAGTGTCTTAATCATTTTGGGGAAATTGAGACATCGACTCAAAAATAGGGACTAATCCCGACGTCTGGTAACACTAGTTACATCAAATAAGCAGTCTTTCTCTCATAATGGAAGTTTACATATTTATACCAGAAACTTTGGATTATAATTTGATTAATTCGGGGGATTTAAAATTTCTATCTACCACCTACCAAATTTGGTTTTCTTAACATAACATCAAGTGGAACTGAAGTTTTATTGAGTTGTTTACTCCCCGGTTTGGTGTAAATATTTCCAAATTCAGTATATTTTCTAATGACATTTTAATATGTTACTTGTTTTCTTTGTTTTGTCCAGGAAGTCATTTTGTAGCTTTTGAGGAAATTCAAAGAGCGAACGAATGTTTTAAAATACATTAACAATTTTTCATAAAAATTAGCTTTAAGTAACTACCTCATTATTTTCGGTAATGAGGATCCGCTAAGAAAGCCTCATTTTATTTAATTCTTTCTGCGAGGATTGCCTTTTATATTTCGGGATTGGGCAACCCTAGTGCTGCCATCTGGCAACTGAGGTCTCTATCGTAAAGCTTGGCATTTTTGACAGTATACGTACTCAGAACGTTTTGACATACGAGCGCTATTTCTGTTGTTTACAGTAACTTGAAAAATTCATATCGGCCAAAAAATGGAATTAAATCATGAACATTTTCGTGCGATTATTTTTTACAACTTTCGTTGTGGATTAACTCAACAACAGCGCATCGATGAATCTAATTCGATTTTTGGTGATGAAGCACCATCAAGGACTAGTATTTATCGATGGTTTACCGAATTCAATCGTGGCCGTAGTTCGCCCAACGACGAATTTCGGGAAGGTCGTCCAAAACAGGTTGTTGTTCCGAAAAACATTTATGCGGTGCGTGAACTGATACTGCAAGATCGTTATGTGACTTATCGTGAGATTGAGGTATCCTTGGACATTAGCGGGACCAGCATATAATTCAATATTGCATGAACATTTGGCTGTAAAAAAGATTTGTTCGCGTTGGATCCCACATAATTTGATAATCGCTCAGAAACAAGCTCGTGTCAATTGGTCGCAAGAAATGCTCAAAAAATTCGATAGCGGTGCTTCAAATCATGTGCATGACATCGTGACAGGTGACGAATCGTGGATCTGTGCGTATGAGCCCGAAAGTAAACAGCAGTCGACTGTATGGGTCTTCCAAGGCGAGCCAAACCCAACAAAAGTCGTTTTCGTGCTCGAGGCACTTCGAAGCAAATGGTCGTCTGTTTTTTCGGAAAAACTGGACATGTCTCAACGGTACCATTGGTGCAACGTAGAACGGTCAATTCTGAATGGTACACAACCATTTGTTTGCCACAAGTCTTCGGAGAAATAAGGAAAACCAACCGCCGAAGACGGATTATTCTCCACCACGACAATGCGAGCTCTCACACATGGGCTCGAACAAGTGACTTTTTGAGCACTCAAAACGTCGATTTGATAAGTCATCCGCCGTATAGTGCTGATATGGCACCCAATGACTTCTTTTTATTCCCGAACATGAAAAATAAATTGCGAGGTCAACGTTTTTTGACACCTGAAGAAGCGGTTGATGCGTTCAAAATGCTTGTTTTGGAGAAACCTCAATCGGAGTGGAAAAAGTGCTTCGAAAATCGGCTCACACGCATGCAAAAGTGTATTGATCTTTTTGGAGAATATTTTGAAAAACAGTAAAGCCCTTTTTGATGATAAATATTTGTTTTTGTTCTCTAATCCCTAAATATAAAAGGCAACCCTCGTATCATCATCATCATCATCATTATCAGCCGTCTATCCAAGTGTGGATATTGGCCTTCCCCATATTTTTCCACCCTTGTCGATTCTCCGCTTCTGTTATCCAGTTTAGGCCCGCCGTCTTTTTTTTAGTCATCGGCCCATCTCGTTATGGGGCTTCTTCTGCTTCTGTTTTCGCCCCAGGGCGAATATAAAAATATGAAATTGGTTAAAGTATGTTTTAAGTGAGTCTGCTTACAAACCGTTCTCAAATGGAGAGATGTTCAAAATAAATCAATATTTCTTATACTACGGAAAGCTCTTTTAACAATTTTCCCATTTTAAAACATTTCTATAATATAAATACTGGATACAGAACACAGAATAAATTAATGTTTCATGACAAATATGTCCAATGTTTTCAGAAGCTTCAACCAGGTGAACATAAATTAATTTTTTTCTATTTCAAATCATAATTAATAAATATTCAGTAGGCAGACCAACATAATAATGATGGTAGACGTCTGATACGTGACGACACTCCCTCACAACTTGTAAGAAGGAAAGACTTGAAATACTTTAGTTTTCTTATACCTTTAACACGGGAACACTATTTATATAGTGTAAACACTACAGACAAGTTTATCGTGGAAAACGAAGAATTCAGCAAAAATATTGAGATGTTCTATAACATGCGATGAAAATTGCAAATTAACTTCCACTTAGAAAAGTCTACTAAGAAACACCTTTTAGTTTTGGGATTTCTTCTTCTCCTTCTTTTTTAGTCCTGTTAATTCCGAATAGACTGGAATTTTGAGAATTGGTATGTATATATTTTTAGCACACTATATTCTATATTTCGTAAAAATCCGACAACCCGTTTATCAACAAACATGAATGAAATTTGAAGAATTCCTAGAAGGCCCCAAATATGAGTTTCGGCAAAGAGCAGAAAACAGTTTTGTAGACTTCTTGGAACCGTTTTCGAGAAACGATTTTTTTAAACTTTCAAAAATGTTGGATGTGCCATCATTTATACAACTATTTTGCTACAAATGTTAGTACATAAAAAGTTTATGGCTTAAGTGCTATTAAATAACTGAAAGTTCATGGGAATTGGGCTACCGGTTTTGGAGTAAGCAAACGATAAGGTTGGAATTTTCGGAAAAAAATTTACCGCGTGAATTATTGTCCTGGAAAGTTTGACAAAAATCAGTATACTTGAAGTAAAACATCCTGTAATATGTAAGCATTAAAGTAACATATCAGATTTTACAAAAATGATGCTACCACAAGAAAAACATTTTTACTTTCTCTTCCAATAAAATATCAATTAATATACACTGATTCCCTTCGCAATAACTATTATATTATCCAATAACATTGTTTAAATTCCTTAGTTTTATGTTAGGTATAGATGTAAGGCAAAACAAACCATTTGAAACCTGCTCATAATTCTTCGAATACCCAACAATCCTTAGGAAAAGGGAGAAAAGAAAGTCTCTATAATAACGAAAAAATGTGTAAACTAATTATTGATATTTTTTTTTAGACTAAATTACTTAAATACGTCAGTTAAGCTCTCGATTTACAACGCACAATAATTGAGATATTATTATTCAATCCATTAAAAAAAGATACTCAGGAGCTTAAAATTCCTTTATATTTCTCTTCTTCTTCTTCTTCGAGTGCTTTATCTCTTACGAGACGTAGCGATCTTCTCTCTTATGCCTGTGTTGAGCGTTTAAAGTGCCACAGATATAGAAGACCTACAGCTTAACGTGGGCTCCGAACCACGGGAAGTGTAAACACTTCTACTCCAGAGAAGATATACTAGGCAGAATACTTCGCTGGTTTGCCATTGCCTTGCGAGGGAGAACGGCCGTTAAAAAACCGATATTCCGGTACTGGGAATTGAAGCCAGGACCGTCAGCGCTAACTTCTAGCCCACGACCGCCTCACTATATTTCTCTATAGGAATATATTTGTCAGAATATAGTTTAGCTAAATATTTTTTACATCATACAAGATTTAAACGTCTTTTTCGAAATTCATTTACAAATGTTAAATATTTAGAAAAAAACTTTATGACGACAGTAATAATTCTGTAAAACTTACTGTCCTGAAAAATATCAAGTCTGCACGATATTAAAAAGAAGATATCTTGAATTCTTGAATAAATTAAAGTGTGATATAAAACTAAAATCATGTTGTCAAAACGCTTTACTATAGCTTCTACCATTTTGGCCATTTTACATAGAATTTGATTATTTTCAATACTTTTCGCCATGTCATTATAATAATCAGTATGAAGTAATTACTTTTTTGCCCTCCTGAATTGTAAAGCTAGCTTTGACATCATGTATACGTCATGTGAAACAAGATTTTTACCCACAATGTTGCAAAGTACGGCTAGTATGCGGTAAAGTAACCAGTAAATTTTAGCCTTTCAGGGACGCTTAAAAAATAAATTAAGCATAGGACAATAAAATCTAATTTAGAAAACGCTACTTTACACCATATTTGACACGATAATGTAGAAAATAGAAGCGTAAAATGTTGTTATTATTTATTATAAAAGTGTAGCGCCATCTATAAGAAATTCAAAGAAATCAACATGAAACAAATTTGAATTAGTCAAAATGTCAAAGTTTGTTACCAACATTAAAAAAATATTCTAAATCTGTTTTTTTCTTAAATAGTCGGCCAAAAAATTTTATACAAATTTCGTGCATAAATGATTTTACAATGCTCCAGCCAAGCCAAGCTGTCGCGTTACAAAATCAACTTTTCCGCACTCTAATGTAAATAACTATAATGGAATGGCACTACATGTGTAACGCAAATCGGTCTGTTTTACCTGTTCCTATTTGCTTCTATGAATTAATGTGGTTAACGGGAGTTCAAAATATATCGTTCTTAATACCGTACAAAATTGATTTTTTTATTGTCATAATATGGACCTTTTAGGAATATACAGGGTATTGTATGTAAAACAGGAAAGTTCTACGAAGGAGTAAAGTCGATGAATAATGTAAGGATTGAAACCTATCATAGCAAACCTAAATTCTGTTTCATACGAAGTAGAAAAAACATAACTTTCATGAACAGAGTTACAGAACAAAAAAAAGTAATACCTATAAGTATTTTTTTACCGATGTTTACCGCCAATATAAATTTTCACATTAAATCCGAAAAAATGAATACGTTCAATTTTAAATAAAGAAAAGGAACCTTGTATAAACGAACTACCAACCGCATTGGTCTACAAACATTTCAGAGAAATCAGTGAAGGTAGAGTAATTTGGAAGATATGGAAATAAGAATTACTGGAAAAGTAAAAGGGAGAAAAACCCTGAAATAATTAATGGATGAAATTATGGGAAGCAATAAGACGCATCTAGTAGGTATAAGAATGGCTATATAATGTACATGAAAATGTTTGGAATAGTTTGATTAACATTATATTTAATTATTGTTAAATTATAACCTTCTCTAAATAGCACATTGAAAATGGGAATAAGGCTTTATGATAGACGTTTAATGTTTTAATCATTTTCTTGTGGCAAAACAAGGACATTTTTTTCTTTTGATAATGCCATACTCAAATTGAGTGTAGGCAACGAACAATGGACTGGAAAAGGCATGTTTGCTCTACTAGGGAAACGTAGTCTCTGTGGTAGTTTCCTATTGCTTTCCACAGAAGGCTGTCTTGTATAGGCGGTTAAATTTGATTTTAAACAAATATAATCTAAGCGATTTAGAAACGTTTTTATTGTGATAATTTCTGTGCACAACTCAACGTTTGATAAATGTTCCATTTAAAATATTATTTGGTTGTGATCGACATCATTGAAATGACTCCTATTTGGTAAATCATTCATTGGAAGGGTTGTGATACATTTCGACTTACGATAAATATAACATGATATTTTAGTTGTACTTGGTTGACTCCAAGACGAGTATTTATGGTAATTAGGAAACGCAATACAGTAAACAATGCAAATCCAAACATTTATTTTGCGAAAGGTTATTCTATCCATAGTCTCATTCTACCCTAGTTCCTTTTAATGGTGTTGAACTGTATATAAATAAGTAAATCAGCAACTGTATTTAATAGTATTTCGCCTTGATTAATGGTAAATAATGAAGAAAATTCTAAAACTTTGTCTTTTATTCGAATTCATTTTATATTATATTGTAGTTATTACAAGCTATGAATATTTAAAAATACATTATTTGGCCTTCGCTGTCTCCAGGAGGAGCATTCGTTATAAACAGGAACCACAATACAGTAAACAATGCATATTCAACGATTTACTTTATGAAAGCTCGTTCTATCCATAGTCTCATTCTACCCTAGTTCGTTTAATGGTGTTGAGCTGTATATAAATAGGTAAAACTGCAATTGTATTTAATAATATTTCTCCTTGATTAATGGTAAAACCTGAAGAAAATTCCAAAAACTTGTCTTTAATTCAAATTCACAAGCTATGAATATTTAAAAATATATTAGTTGGCCTTCACTGACTCCAGGACGATTATCCGTTGTAATTAGGAAACACAATACAGGAAACAATGCATATCCAAACATTCGTTCTATACAGGATTTTGCTATATTATTGAAGGTAATTGGACTGTATATAAATAAGTAAAGCTGCAACTGTATTTATTAATACTTCTCCTTGATTATTGGTAAATACTGTGCAACATTTCTGACTTCATGACGAGTATTCTTTGTAAGCAGCAAACCAATACAGTAAACAATGCATATCCAAATATTTATTTTGTGAAAGCTCGTTCTATCCTATAGTCTCATTCTACCCTAGTTCGTTTTAATGGTGTTGAACTGCACATAAATAAGTAAAATTGCAAATGTATTTAATTATATTTCTCTTTGAAAAATGGTAAACTCTAATGAAAATTCCAAAAACTTGTCTTTTATTCGAATTCAATTGTATTTACCTACTACAAGCTATGAATATTTAAAAATATATAAGTTGGCCTTCATTGACTCCAGGACGATTATTCGTTGTAATTAGGAAACACAATATAGGAAACAATGCATATCCAAACATTCGTTCTATCCAGGATTTTGTTATATTATTGAAGGTAATTGGACTGTATATAAATAAGTAAAGCTGCAACTGTATTTATTAATACTTCGCCTTGATTATTGGTAAATACTGAAGAAAGTTCCAACAACGTGTTTTTTGTTGGAATTATTTAACGTAACACAAGCTACTGAAGGTAAACATATTTTAATTGTTCATTCTTGACTTCAGGACAATTATTCGTTCGAACCAGGAAATACAATAGGTATAGTAAACAATGCAAATATAAACATTTTCATTTTGAATGCTTGTTCTTTCTTGTTCTACTCGAGTTCATGGAAAGGTAGTTGGACTCTATATAAATATGGAAAGCTGCATTGAATTTATTAATATTTCTCCTTGATTATTGGTAAATAATGAAGAAAATTTCAAAAAAGTTATTGAAATTGTATAACATAATACTTTCTACAAATGCTAAGACTATTTTAGATGTTCTTCGTTGACTTCATGACGTGCGTTTATTGTAAGCAAGAAACAGTCGGCCTCGGTGGTCTAGTGGTTAGCGCGTTTGCCTTTAGATCCGAGGGACGCGGGATCGAACCTGGCTGAGGTCGGCGAGATTTTTCTAGCGGGGAAAAATCTGAAAATGCGCCTTCTGTCGGATAAGAAGTAAAGCCGTACGTCTCGTGCCACTACGGTGTGTGACACGTTAAAAATCACTACTGGGGTTGGAATTACCCCAGATAGGCAACATTCTTAGCTAGGATGTACAATAAGCCAATGATGGCTGCAGTGCTTCGAGATCCTTGGAAAACCGCGTCCTAGATCTCGCTCTTTCAAATCAATCAATCAATCAAGCAAGCAAGAAACAAATACAGTAAACAATGCAAATCTAAACATTTACTTTGTGAATGCTCATTCTATCCAGGATCTCGTTTTACTCGAGTTTGTTTTTTAGGAATTGGTAGATATATAAATAAGCAGAGCTGCAACTGTATTTATTAATATTTCTCTTGATTAATGGTAAATACTGTACAACATTTCTGACTTCATGACGAGTAGGTATTCGTTGTAAGCAGCAAACCAATACAGTAAACAATGCAAATCTAAACATTTTATTGTGAATGCTCGTTCTATCCAGGATCTCGTTTTACTCGAGTTTGTTTTTAAGGAGTTGGTATATAAATAAGTAAAGCTGCAACTGTATTTATTAATATTTTTCCTTGATTATTGGTAAATACTGTACAACATTTCTGACTTCATGGTGAGTAGTCCTTGTAAGCAGCAAACCAATACAGTAAACAATGTACCTACATCTAAACATTTTATTGTGAATGCTCGTTCTATCCAGGATCTCGTTTTACTCGAGTTTCTTTTTTAGGAGTTGGTATGTAAATAAGTAAAACTGCAACTGTATTTATTAATATTTCTTCTTGAGTATTGGTAGATACTGTAGGTACAACATGTCTGACTTCATGACGAGTATTCGTTGTAAGCAGGAAACCAATACAGTAAACAATGCAAATATAAAAATTTATTTTGTGAATGCTCGTTCTATCCAGGATCTCGTTTTACTCAAGTTTGTTTTTTAGGAGTTGGTATAAAAATAAGTAAAGCTGCAACTGTATTTATTAATACTTCTCCTTGAATATTTGTAAATACTGTACAACATTTCTGACTTCATGACGAGTAGTCAGCAAACCAATACAGTAAACAATGCCAAAATAAACATTTACTTTGTGAATGCTTGCTCTATGCAGGATATCGTTTTACTCGAGTTCGTTTCGAAGGAGTTGATATACTTATAAATAAGTAAAGCTGCAACTGTATTTATTAATACTTCTGCTTGATTATTGGTAAATACTGTACAACATTTCTGACTTCATGACGAGTATTCGTTGTAAGCAGCAAACCAATACAGTAAACAATGCAAATCTAAACATTTACTTTGTGAATGCTCGTTCTATCCAGGATCTCGTTTTACACGAGTTTGTTTTTTAGTTGTTGGTATACCTATAAATAAGTAAAGCTGCAACTGTATATATTAATATTTATCTCTGATTATTGGTAAATACTGTGCAACATTTCTGACTTCATGACAACTATTCGTTGTAAGCAGGCAACCAATAGATACAATGCATACCTAAACGTTTACTTTCTGAATGCTCGTTCTATGCAGGTTATCGTTTTACTCGTGTTCGTTTCGAAGGAGTTGATATACTTAGGTATAAATAAGTAAAGCTGCAATTGTAATTATTAATATTTCTCTCTTTTTAATTTCTTTTTCTGCGATTATCTGTAACATAAGTGGAAGTTTTCTGCTTACCACTTTGAATTACTTATACGAAATATATTGTTCACTATTGTAGAGCATATTGTTGTTAATTATACTTTACCGTCATTGACTGTTAATTAATGTTTAGATATATCTGAACGAGAATGAACATTAATAGGTATAAGGTATGTATAATAATTTTAAATTATTTTTTCGTCGCCGTGTAGTCAATCAAATGGTTTTTAAAAAGTATTTTTAAACTTATATTCGTATAAGCTGTTATATCCAACAGAATCTTATTTTTAGTAATTGTACAATTTTTAATTTAAATTTTCTTGCTAATTTTTGTTACCGATATAACATTTATAATGATGTAGTAGCCAAGTAATATAATTACTTAAGTTGGCATAAAGAAATAATAGTAGGTATCTGATAATCTAATAATATAATTTAATATTAAAGTACATGTTTGTGCTTTAATAATAAACCAATAGGTATATATATACCTAATATTTTCATTATCTGCACTGTAGACTCTACAGTTAATAGAACATAATTCAAAGATGAGTACCAATATTTACTTTTTATGACCTCAACATTAGAGTTTTACGCCAAAATTCAAATTAAATAATCCTTTACTGTCAATTTGTATATTCTTTATTTAATCTTTTTAATATATGCAGCTGTGCAAAAGTTGAGGACGATTTCTCACGAAAACTACAAATTTATGCTTACTGCGTTATTTAGTTCATGTATTTTATCTTCTAGGCAAAGGAATGCTTTTATAGTTCCTTGGCCACGGGTTGATGAAGCTGTTCCCGAAATTAAATTTTATTTGTAATTTGTCCGCGACGGACCATTCTTGTCTGGTGGTACTCTGCAATGAAATATTGAAACCGCTGATTGGTGGAATTTAGTTACCATGGTAACGCCCCTTTATTCTCCTGCATTATATACGGTACATTCACTGCGGGTATGAGGCCGCTGTTTTCCCTTTGTAGTTCGATAGTAAGTACAGTCTCCGAAACTACGGCGTCCGTTGCGTATGTATGTAATATTGCCAAACCCTCTTTTCAGTTGTCCTTGTAAGGAACCGTTTGGTTTTAATTTGATGTTCTCGTAATTCACAAACCGTTTCGCAGCCGTACCAATGAAAACATGGTAAGAGCTGAATTTAGATTCTAGTACCTTTAATCCTTTTTAAGGCGTGGAAAGACAGAGCCGGCTTAAATAATTTTGGGGTAATTCTGTTGAACCTTTTTGCCGAATTATTTTCAACAGTGTTTTGCTAGACGAACTACAATTACAGAAGAGAAAGTAAACAAATCTATTTTTAATGAGGGATTTAAAATTTAACAACAGAACTGAATTAATACTGAAACTGCCGTATAAATAAACACGGATGAAATATCAAATGTGGAAAAGTCAAATTCGTAGGTAAAATAGAGAAAGATAAATAACATTTTCGTTTTCATATACCTACCTACAGGGGTGTGATAAAGTTCTGAGACAGTTGCAAAAATAAGATAAATTGCTTAAACCCATTTTTTCAAATAATTTTCATTTCATCAATGCAAATAGAATACAGGTAGTTAAACACAATACTAGTAATAATAATAGCCCAAATGTTGATCCATAAAAAACGGAAGCAATTCAATATTATTATTATTAAAAACAGAAACGTTGTACATTATATACTTATAATAATTTAGTCTACACCTAAACGTTTATTACAATACACAGTAATTCATTTTAAACTATTTTAGTACTTAATAAGCCATCCTTTGTTTTTAATAACTAATTCACACCGTTTTGGCATAGGATTCACCAGTTTTTGTAATTCTTCCTTCGTAATGCAACCATACCAGACATCAGTTAGGGATTCGATTAATTCCACTTTTTCTGTGGGGCTTTTTGTTGAAATAATGTTAGAAATCCTCTGCCATAAGTTTTCTATAGGATTTAGGTCCGGGGATTTTCCTAAACAGTCTATTCTTTTAACTTTAATGGTCGACATCCAAGATTGAACAACCTTTGCTCTGTGGCAAGGAGCATTATTATCTTGAAAGATAAAGGTTTTGTCAGCCCCATCTCATGAGAGAAGTTGGTTGTTTAATTGTTGACAGAACACACTGTCGTGAAAATTCTTCCCCAGGAAATCTTCTAACATTAAAGGTAGATTCATTACTAAATTATACTTTCTGCCATTGTTCTGGGGCCTAACGCCGATGATCCTTTGCCCATCTCAAACGGTAGAGCCTTTGTTTTTCTGATAGAAGGGGTTTCTTCCAGGTTTTGCAACCCCTAATCCCGATTTGAGAAGTCTTCGTCTTACCGTAGGTATATACCTACACCAGTAGCTTCGGACTATATTTTGATTAAGTTTGTTAAATTAAGACTTCTGTCTGTCAGGCTCGTTCTCCGCAATACACTGTCGTCTCTCACGGATGTTTTTTTTTGACGGCCCCTGCGGGGTTTATTTTCAATTTTACCCGTCTCAGAGTATTTTTTGATCACTCTAATAACTGTGGATTGATTGCACTTTCATGTCTATTTCACGACTAGAAGCGCCTTGTTCATGATGAAAAATTATTTCCTATCGATTTTCATCCGATTATTTGAACGGTTTATTTTCGGATGGCATTTTGTTACTGTTAAGGACATGTGTGTTGTGTGGTGGTAGCTCAGTTGGTGGAGCGCTCGCTTTCTGAATAAAACGTCGATTCTGGCTTGGGTTCGAAACCTAAGCAGAACTATGCAGATTTATAAAAATCTTGTCTGCAACCCACCACACACAATTTCCCAATTCGGCTTGCAACCGTGGGATCTTAATGCTAAAAACCTTCTCTGGAATTTCTGTCGTTCGGATTCGACGTTAAACTGTAGGTCCCCCGTGTTTCTACCTTAGCGCTGAGGAGAAACACGTGGCAGAGAAGAGGCCGATGCCCAGCAGTGGGACGGAAAGGTTGTTGATGATGATGAAGGACATGTAAAATGCAATTAGGACAAATACTTATTATGTTATGAGTATATATAGTATATACAGTGCGGTCGCAAAATGTCCTCCACCCCTACTAACTTTGAAACGACTGGATATTTCTTCACAAAATTTTCTGTGCTTCAATGGGAGGCTAAATACTACTTTTTAGCCCATATTTAAATTTTGTAACTTTGGTTGGCCAGGACCATCGTGAACTATTTCTTAAATGGCAACGGGGGTCGAGTGAAACCTCATTCGAAAGGTATTTTAATTCTGCGTCTGATCTTTGAGTTTCATAAAAAGTTATACATCCAGAAACAAATGACAGATGATTGAAAATAACAAGTTTATGGAAAAAACTAAGAATTTAAGCGAAGAAGGCATGGTTTCGAAATTTTCACCATTAAAGAATGACGAAGAAGAAGAAGATTCTAAAACACAACAAAACTTATTTTATACAACAAAAACTGAATTGTAATAATATTTTAATAAATGTTTAAAGTGTGCTCCTTGGCAATAGAAAAACCTATTTAGTATCTCTTCCCGTACTTTCTGGAAAGTTTCAACACTAATATTTGCACAAGCCTCTGTTATTTTACGTCGTAAATCTAAAAGGGAATCGGGTTCTGTTTGAAAAACTTTCGATATAAGATCCCCCACAAAAAAAGTCCAACGGAGTCAGGTCAGCCCAGTCTGTTGGACCACGACGACCAAACGAATCAATCGTCGAGGATACGTTGCATCGAGATAATTGCGAACTTGTCTGCTAAAATGCGGAGGAGCGTTATCTTGCTGGAATATGATATCCATGCCAAATTCGTTTAGATTATTTTCAGCAATCTCAACTATTAACGGATGGATGAGGTTTTCTAGCATGTTCAAGTACAATTCCCCAGTAAGGTTTCCGTCGATAAATAAGGGACCTACGATATGGTCGCCAAGTATTCCTATCCACGCATTCAATTTTTGCTGAAATTGGGTGTGACCTTCCAGGAAAACATGGAGATTTTCATCGCACCAATATCTTACATTTTGTATGTTAACAAAACCATTTAAAAAATGTACATTCATCACTAAAACAGATATTGCGAAGATAGGATGGGTTTCTTGCAATGGTTTGGGTCATGACCTCACAACATTCAATGCGCCTATCCGGACCATCTTCAATCAACTGGTGTAAAATCTTTATTTTGTATGGATGGAACTTATGCCGTTTTAAAAACTTTTTGACAGTGGTCGCCGATACATCACATATCGCAGCTACATGTGAAGTTGATTGCTGAGAATTTGTTACCATTTCACCGACTATCTGAATTTGTTGGTTTTCTGAAATTGCGGGTCGTCCAGGGTTTTTCCTGTTTTGCACAAGTTCTCTTAAATACGTCCTCAAAATAGGACGGTCGGGAAAATGTTCATTAAATATTCTTTCGGCTTCGTGAAAATTTCGATTGCCTACAGCAAAAATAAAAACTGATTCAGTTCGTTTCTGCAAAGTTCAAACATTCGCCATAATTATTGTTAGTATCACCAGTTTTAACACTCAATATTCAAACGTGAGCAAACACAATAACTGAATTAAAGTGACAGAATAGAAAAACTAATTATTTCAATTGTTTTACTTCTGTTGTTTCGGCTCCTACATTTTTTTAGCGTTTTGCTTAATATCAGAAACAGATAATATAGAAGTTTGTCATTTGTTTTTGAATCTATAAATATTTCCCAAAATATAGAATTATACTCTACTCAAAGAGATCTTTCAAATGAGGTGTCACTCGACCCCCATTATCATTTAAAAAATATTTGAAAATTCGTTCTGAATAGTTTTTGAGACGCCTTTAAACACTTGTGAACCTTTCATATGTATTGCAAGCACAGCGTCTAATTCGGAAGCAAAGTTGATTAACCCTACATAAATTCCTGGATTTTCTGACGTTAATGTCTCATCGTGACCTTGCAACGCCAGTTCAAAGGCGCCGCAAAATTTAATACACATAATTAACCGGCGCAAAATATGACGATTTTTTTCCACGTCTTCGTTGTACTTAATTTTATGCCGCAAATAAGCACCCTCTAATTGTTCACGGATGTCCACTTTGCCTAAAACACTAAAATCCATGCACGCATTCATGTGAGAAACGGAAGATTTGTGTTTCTTTGCCCTCTCTGCAATGTGTTTTAAATAATTCACTTCTTGTTTATTTCACGCACTAACCTCTTTCTTAAAAATTAAGCACATAAAACAAAACAGTTTATTTGTTACTGAACATCCGCACATCCAATCGTATTTTTTATAGATATTCTTGTTGAATATTCTATTGTACGTTCGGGTTTTACTTCTCGAACTGAGGTGTATCTGAAGATCAGGAATAGGCCTTCCTTTCTTCTTAATTAAAAGTTTTTCCTTAAATGATAGCGGGTTTTTTAAAAGATTTTGCACACAATTAACTTCCATTATTGAAAAAACGTCACTTTCGTCTTTGAATTCACACGCGCGATTGCGCGAAAACTCAAAACACTGCGGTCGAAATTCAAACGTTGACTTTAAATGGGGAACAAATCGCTCGGTGCCCCATTCGCCTGGTATATAACGCATAGCGAAGATAACCGATAGGCAACCGAATCTTGTTCTACATAGGTACAAATCAGACCGTTCCCCGGAAAATAGTTTTGAGCGCGTTAGCCGCGCCCGTGGTGCGGAAGGAAAATTTGATATCATCGTTAAAATAATGAAATTAAAATAATGCACTGAATTACATGCGAATTTCTTTTTGTGTTTATCTTGGTGGTTGGGTGGGCACGTGCCCTTGTGCCCTTTAGTACAAGCTGCCACTGCTAATTATGCTTCTAAGTTTCATGTTAAATGCATTTTAATGATCCCATTAGAAAATGTGCGAATAACAGGTTATCCATTTTAGAAAAGAACTTACCTTAATTGTTTTCTAAGGAGTTCTAAGTATCTAATTAAGAGGTAAGTTGTTGACATAGCCACTAAAATCAAATATTGAAAAGTAATTTTTGGAAACTACGCCAAAAATGTAGCTAAACTTCAAGAAATAAGTATTTAGTTTCTTGAGCGATGCCGAACTTTTTCACACCACTGTAAGCTAATCCCTTCTTAGAACTATGTATTTAATGTACATACAATGATGTTAAGAGTTGATAGTAAATATGTTCCTTATTAGTAAATGATCTAATAACTAATAAAATTAATAATTTATATTTGATTTATTTGTTTGATATGTATTTCAACTTTATTATCAAAAGCAACATGAGTTAGCTAGCACATTAAAAAACTTATAATATAAATTTCTAATATTGTAATTGTAAATAATTAATTAATGTGAGTTGCAACGTAGCAAAAAATAAACTAATAAGGGGAACCTAAATCCTCCTCTGCCAATTCAAAATTAAATATAACTTTCTACATCGGCAAACCATTATATTTCTTTTCTTTTTCTTTCCAGGCTTTTGGGCTGTTTACATGAATGCTCTAACGCGAACTGTAACCAATACAAAATCCAATGGGAATAGTATACCACAAAGTAAATGTGTTGCAAAGTCTGAGAGTGTTCTAAAAATGAAATAAATCTTAATATTGGGGTTGTGTACATTACATTCTTAAAGTTAGGTACTTTGTAATATTGTGAAAAATGTCATTAAATTAGGACCGTGTACGTCATAACTGTAGGTTAATTTGATCGAATTTTTGTACTAATTAACGCATTTTCGTAATATTACTTTTTCTTATTGTTTTGTCGATAATGTTATCACATTATTTCAATATTGCGTATGTTGTCTACTAGATAAAAAAGCCACAAGTGGACAGGTCGCCTATTGGTGCAGCTAGGACAACAATACAAATGTTTTTAAATAGATTTTCTAAATTGCTGCATTATATTTCACAGCAGCTATGTGGCAGAGTCATATTTTTAAGCATTTTATTTACTAAATTGATATTTAAGTATACCTGACTCTCTGTAAAAGAAAAACTCTCTCTTTACTTCTAATGAGGAAAACATTAAAAAATGTTTGTAACGGAACACCCTGTGAATTGTTATACTGTTTCATTCTTCTAATGTTGTCCTCGTTTCATATGGAATACCCTGCATTAATTAGATTTTTATATTATGTCATTATTTTCACCATTTTTATATGTTTTAATGTAAAATTGGTTTTATTTTTGAAGATTTTCTGGTGGACAATAATGTGGGATCATTTTCCTGATTTTTAGTGTTGGTTTAATATAATTATCCGGAATCAACATCTCTTTCAAATTTTTGCTGTGCAGGGGTTGGTAGTGCATTTTACAGGATGAGCTATATGTGGGATGATTTTAAGAAACGATTCAGAAAATAAGTGGGATGTAGGATGAGTAGGATGCGTAAAATGATGTTTTAAAAACTCCTTAATTGTAGGAATGAAATATTATCCATAGGACGGTTTTCACTTAAAACTTTTCCTTCTTTATGAACTTTTTTTGATCACTTTCATGACTAGAATAGGAAAGAATAACAATTATACACAAATATTTACTTTGTAGGGTTTCTTTTAAAATTATTTATAAGAAAAATAAGATTTATATAAATATTTAAGTTGTAGGGTTGGTTTTAAAAAAATTTCCTTATAGAGGATCCGAGAAATAACAAGTATACAAATATTTATGTACTCTGTAGGGTTTCTTTTAAAATCATTTCTGCGAAGAGAATGTGAAAAATAATATTTTTGTATTTTCTTCGTAACGTTTATAATACATAATAAAATACATATAATAATAGCACTTATAAAATTTTCTTGATTAAGACAATAAAATGAATGGTCTCATGGTTTCCAATCTTTACTGATATTTCTGGGAAAAATGTTGAAGTCTACAATTTTAGGAATTATGTCACAGCGAATATTATCCCAATTTTGGCCCACTCATTCGCCCGATTTGGCACCATGCGATTACTTTCTTTGGGGTTATTTAAAATCAAAAGTATAGGTACAGTAATTATCCCCAGCACATAAATCTGGGTGTGTTTGGTTCATATATGCCTTTAAGTTGTGTAATATACTAATAAAGTACATGTGTTTTTTTTATAAATTTAATGAAGTTGAGACACTTCTGATTTAATATTTACATTACAAGGGCCCCTTCACAGTCAATGCATTTTTGCACCCGTAAAAACCAATCTTCAAAATATTTTCTCCAATCTTTCCGCGTTAGGTTATTTATTTCGTTTTTAAATGCGTCAACCGGTTCTTCGGCCGATGTAAAACGTAAACCACGTAACCTATTCTTTACACGCGGAAATAAAGAGAAATTGTTAGGTGCTAGGTCTGGACTATACGACGAATGACCCAATATTTCAATGTTTTGGGCATTCAAATATTGAGTCTTTCGAGCAGCAGCGTGCGACCAAGCGTTATCATGATGCAAGATGATCCTTCCTCTTGGACGTTTTTCGCCAACTTTTTGGAGAACTTGAGGCAAAAAAACTGTAGCGTACCATTCAGTATTAACAGTACGACGATCCTCCAGTGCTACAGTGGAAACATGTCCAGGAATTCCAAAAAATGTGGCGACCATCTTTCTGTTTCGGCTTTTTTCTCGAACAATTTTTGTTATTGTTTGTCGTTTACAAAGACCCAAACTGCCGACTGTTGTTTTCTTTCATGATCATAGCAGTATACCCACATTTCATCACATGTAATGATGGTGTACACCAAATGAGACGATCCATTGTCAAAACGAACCAGTGTTGATCAGCAACATGCCACACGGTTGCACACAAAGCTTACGTACCATCAAATGTTTGTGTAAAATGGTGTCAATTGCTTTCACACCAATCGTTTAAAGTTGTTTGAATACTCCTGGCAGTAACATGCCGGTCGTCTTCAATCATGTTTCGTACAAGACCAATATTCTTTTCGGTAACTGCTGTTTTTGGCGTAGGAGCTCGAAAGTTGTCATTTAAGGAGAGTCGACCACGTTGAAATTCATTCTACCACCGCTTTACGATAGCTAAGGAACACGACTTGTCACCAAACACTCGATTTATTTCCTCAAAACATTCTTTACGGCTTAAGCCACCCGTGAAATTGTAAAAAATCAAAGCTTGATAAAATGCTCTTTATTCAATTCCATGATTTGTTGGGGAAAGGATTACTTTAAAAATATGTATTTAAAAACCTTCAAGTATATTTGACAACTTTCACTATAATTAAACTTGTAAACAACTACGTTAAAATGTGAAGCAAAATTTGCTTCAAAATACCACCGTCTGCTAGACAGGCTCAGCGGAAAGAGAACAGCCCTTGTATGTTTGGGGGACTAGTTTAAGTTTAGGAGGCTAAGATCTGAGTTCCTTCTGTTTACCTTACAAATGTTTTTCAACCATTTTCAGTTTTTTTTTCTCCTAGACTGATTTTGTAATTTACAGAAATGATCATTTACTTGATTTATTTTTCTAGTTTATTAACTGGAGTTATTATTGCCGTTTTATAAATGCTTGCTGTTTGATATAATATAAGCCCACGGCAATACTTAAATTTAGATCATCTAATTACTAAAACTATTAACATTAATTATTCCTCATAGTTTATTTAAAATATTTGCGAATTAAGGCTATAGAATTGTTTCTTTTTGCATTTGCTTTCTTTTGCGCTATTTATTTCTGATTATCACGTAGTTTTGTTTAAAAAAGAAAACATCTCTAATTTTTCATAAAACGGCCTTTTAATGCTAAAAATTCATGAGCTCGTTGCTCGTGAAAATTCTCTTTCCGCGGTGTCTTTTTTCTGTGAAATTCCAACGCTGGGAGTATGCGGAAAAAACCTATAAATATGTGGAATACCTAATGCCTTCTGACGACTTTAAATTTATAGTTCAGTTCGAATTCAACCTTTTGTAGAGATATTAAAATGTTTAGGAATTAATTACGGCTTTTTAAAATACTTTGAGGCTTTCAAAAGATTTCGTGAACTCTGAATTAGAGCTAGCAAGTAATTCACGGGCATATTATTTTAAGATGCTCAGAATTACAAACTTTTTTATCTGTTAAGTGGATCAACCCGCATTGATAGAATCAGTAGATGCGTTCTACAAGCGATGTTTACCTTGCTAAAGTGTATTCATTTGTATCTGACCTATAACAGATTAACTATTAGCATTCCCAGAATTTCTTTAAATATTTATGTCATGCATGTGAACTGTAAATCAACTGATTAGTTTAAGCATGGGACTCTTAAATGGATAAAAGAGTAGGGAAAGTGGGGGCAGAATCGCCCCCATAACGTTCAGTTAGTAAAAATGAACAGAAAAAAAGTAATTGAACATTTTAAACACTTTTATTACAAAATAAAACTATCAGTTGTCTCGTTAATATCAGTTTTTAAGCACAAAAGTAACATAGAAAGTAATTAAAAGTATATTTATTAAAAAAGGGAAAAAACGGTCTTGCCCCTACAGTAGGGCACAACCGATCCCGTGAATTTCAATGGGGGCACAACCGTTAGTTACAAGAATCACACACATACACTGAATGGTCATCTTCGCCTATGCCTGCGCAGGTCTCATGAGCCCATCCAAGACATTTTGTAAATTTGATCCACCCATAAGTAGACCTCGAATTAGAATATACCTACTTCTTGGCAATAAATACGTTCACTGTGTTCTTCTTCACTATCATCACTATTTTGTTTGAATTTCTTAATAAATGTATTCAATGCTTGTCTCTTTCGTTTTAATTCCTTTTTTGTATTAGTTTCAGGCGTCTTCTTTCCTTTAAATGTCTTTGTTGATTCTGGGGCCTTCTTTTTTAAAGTTTTATTTTTTTTGTAGCCCTTTTTCTTCTAGTTCCCATTTATAGGGATAATTTGTTAAAATAACACTCTTTCCTTTCCTGTTTGTTGCACGAGACGTCACTGGTCTTCCTCCACCAGGTATCTTAATAAGATCTCCGGGAGACGCAAATTTAAACGAGCATGTGGATGATGATGGTTGTGGTGAATGAGCTTGGAAGGACGACTGTGCTAGATTGGTTGATAGTTGAACTGGTGCATGATGAACTTGAGCCTGAACCGTGACTGTTATTGCTGCCTGTGTTGTTGCATTCAGAGGAGGAGATGAGCATGGTATTCTTGCATGGTGAGACCAATTTCCAAATTACGCAAAACAGGAGGCGTATTATGCAAAATTGAAGATGACACATCTGAGTGCTGGGAATCACTGTTATTATCATCTTCTTCCTGAGGAAGTTGTTTAGAAGTAATGGTAGTATTTTCCATTGTGGGATTTATTTTCGCTGCGACTGTCCTGTCCGTTACTTCGGCTAGTTCAAATCTCCAATCCTCAAAAATTTTAGACTTCAAAGGTTATATGCCAGTTTTTCTGAAACTGTTTATAGCCGTCAACATAACAGCTGCTTTCATATAAGCCATTCCAAATAATTCTGGAATCTGATACTCAGTCACCATTCTTGGAGAGTTATGGCGTATCAATTCTTTTACTTCTGATGAGTAATATTGGCTTAATGGTGCCATAAAGCCTACGTCTAATGGCTGGAGATTATGAGAGCTGTGGGCTGGAAAGCAAATAACAATGACGTGGTTTTCTCGATCCTTGTTGATGAAAGCCAAATTTTTGGTAGGGGTAGAGTGGCCGTCTAATAGTAGTAGCATCGGCTTTTCTTTTGTTGGTTTTGTGTGAGACAGAAAATGGTCAAACCACGAAAAAAAATATTTCAGTTTGCATCCAGCCACTTGGATGATAAGTTGCGGCCGAGCCTGGTGGAGCTCTGTCTAAAATATTGATATTTTTGGGTGCTCTAACGGTTAGAGCGTTTCTCAAGGGTTAGAGTCTAACCCTTGAGAAACGTTCATACAAATTTTAACCGTGATTGTCTTACCACGTTCGGCTGAAGTTAAACAGCCAACTTAAGCTTTACCTCTTCTTGTCAGGACTTTAGAAATTTTCTTCGGCATGGTCGAAATACCAGTTACGTCAACATTATAAATTTGCTGTGGGGATAACTTATACTTGTCCATTGTTTTAGTAAGCAAGTCAAAAAATTTACCGACTGATACCCTGTTAAAGCCCATGGCCCTGACTCCTGAGGTTCCTTCTGGTTTGCGGAGACTAATATTTGGATTTCTTTTCAAAAAGTTTTCGACCCATTTGTACCCAGTTTCTTTATCAAAATTATGTCTTATGTTGTTATTTCTGCTAAATCAAAAGCGATCTCCCGCAAATCTCAAATCGTGATGGGAAAAAGACGGCTTTCTAGTTGTAGGATATGATCAGCCATTTCCTTTTCTTGTTAATTTGTAAAAACAGTTTTGATATTTCTCAACCCTTTGGCTCCACAATTTGAAATTTCCATCGACCCATTCTTACCTTTTTTTACTCTATGCTGTTCTGCCCCCACTTCCCCTAATTTAAATCGGTGGGTGAACGACTTAGTTAAATTTTGTATATGTATTCCGTAAATCCATGTAATCCATGGTAATTCCAAATAATGCGAGACATTGCCATGTAATTTGGATTAATGCGAAGAAAGTCCAATTAAGGTGAGGTAATATCAAGTAATACAAGATGTGAAGTAATACCAGGTAGGTACTGCCAAGTAATGCGCGGTTTACGAAGTACCTGAAATAGTGTAATGTGACGTTTCGGTCGTTAATAGCATTTTCGTTCGACTTCTGTGCACCGTTCTTGTCACGTGCTTCTTCTTCTATGTAGAAATACAGTTTAACGTCTAATTCAAAGAAAAAGACAAAATTCCATAAAAGGTTTTTGGCATTAATATCCCACGGTTGCCAACCGGTTTGGGGAATTGTGTGTGATGGGTTGCAGCACAAGATTTGTAGGTATATGGTATACTGCATGGCAATGGTGGGCAATCAAAATAATAGAGTCGGTATTTTGGACAAATAATTATTTTCAGAGAGTAGATTTTATGCTCAATAACGGTCCTTACAGACAATTAACCAAAAATCCCTTAAGGAATATGATCGCAAACAAAAGAAACTGAAAAGTTGCCACAGATTTATTATACCAGCGCTCAGGTATAAACTTATACATTCTAATCCCGTAATGCCTATGTAAACTATACTATCTTCCTACAACACACAAACCAGGTAAGTCGATGATAAGATGAGACCCATTGCTTCGGGTATTTACTAACCGACTTATTTGCTTTCGAAATGGTTACCTAAAGAATTTAGAAGTTTGCCTACACAACAATTGAGCTTTTCGCTAGAGAATTCATTGGAATTCATCAACAAAATTAAAACTCTAGAACTACTTCAAGGCAAAATTCTAGTTTCTTTCGATGTAAGTGCCTTGTTTCCTAGTGTTCGGAAACCATGGTATACCTGCAGGAATTTCTCACAGCAAACAATTTAGACCCTGAGCAAATTGAGAAATACGTAAGGCTAACTACTCTCTGTATGTCCCAAAACTGGAAATCTTTTTATGAGTGATTTCGAAATTGCAGTTAAAAATAATGCACAATGCTTCCCCAAGGTATGGATCAGGTATGTGGATGATATTTTTGCCGCTTTCGATACTACTACAAACAACATCGACGATTTCGTTAACCAAATAAATTTCAAATTTTAGTCAATAAAATTCACGTAGGTATGAATTAGAAAACAAAGTTACCGTTTTTTGACGTATAAGTTACAGGAAAGAAACCAATGTAAATAAAATTATAACCAATGCCTCAAATCATTGTTTTCTACTAAAATTGCTGCCTCTAATTTGTGCTTAGAGATGCTTGGAAAACCGCGTCCTAGATCTCGCTCATTCAAATCAGCAATCATCAACTTACCTTTCCATTAAATCCAGATCGATACCAGTACATAAAAATATTGCTTCCTACAATGGTTTCTCTCCTGACGTCTTTAATAATTAAATTAGAAAACGTATGCTAAGATTAAATGTTCGTAATTCCACGACTTTACTAAGTTCCCACCATGGAGAAATCACGAGAAATTTCATCAAAATTTCGTTCCATTTCTTAACGAAAGGCTTTGATAAAATATGCAAACACAAAGCAATTCCAAAATTATATTTTGTTTAAATAACAACATTCACAACTTGTTGGGAAACCCTAAAGACAATGTAAAAATTTTGGAGTCGGGGATTTACGAAATTAATTGTTCTCACTGCAATGGAAAATATATTGGGAAAACTAAACGTAATATTGATATTAGGTTTAAAGAACATGTGGCTCATTTTAAAACTCATAGGTCTGATAAATCAAGTGTTGCCCAACATATTTACCAGACAGCACACGGTATAAAACTAAAAAATCTAAAATTATTAGAGGAACTGTCTTCAACAAAAGAATTGAATTGCTATGAGAACATTACTTTAGTTAGTGTAAGCTCCTACTGAAGATGGCAGATTAGTTGCCGCACTACGTATTTAGGTGTTCTAAATATCGTGGTGGTAAGGGGTTTTCCAAAGTTCATTTACTTAAATCGCCATCTCCAATCAATCCTACTAACTAGTGATACATGATACTATTTTTTACTAATAAATATCAAGGTCTTCCCATACGAAATCACACCATTTAGCACTTATAATTTGAGAACTTGCTGGAATTTTGACAATCTCTTTTAAGTTTTTGATTTTAGAAATTTTACCTTCGTGAAAAGCCGCCTTATATACAAGTATACTCTCAAATTACTGTAAATTGCACTGATTTGTTGAGTTATTATTGTATCAACTTTGAGTGTGTTTAGGCGCTTAATAAACTGTTACAAGACAAATTTGATTGCTTATCGTAAACTTGCTTCTCGATTCGACAGAAAGGGATGCTCGTTTTACAATTTTTGTAATAATGCGCATTTTCGAATTAGATCATTAGTGTCAAATTTTTAGGGATGTACAGAACATCGAAAATAGTTATAATTTGTTGCAGAAGTTGTAAACTGTTTTGTAATAAAAACTTAACTTCAGGTAATTGGGTTTTGTGATTAGAATCGTGGGTTATAGTTCTCGTTGGGGGCTACAATTTTACCGTATGACATTTTCCACTGTGGTACATCAATCACCTACAGGAACTCTTCGAAATTACACCGTAACCCATGCGTCCGGTGACCGCGGAGCGCTAGGCTTCTCATGGCTCGTTGGTGTGATTTCAAAATTGAGCGTTAAAATAGCATAACAATAACAATATTGTTGTCATCAACATGATTGTATCTTCTTCAGTTTAATTTTACATTTTATTTTAAAAATGTAGCTCAGTTGCTTACTTTATAAATACTTTATTGTATGCGTAACTGGTACCTAACTAATCAGGTAAATGTTTATTGTTTTTATAGGTGTCTATCCCAACGATATGTCTCCGACGAAGGTTGTTTTAGAAATGATAGGTTTTACCAGATTGACTTCCAGTAGTACCTTGAACCATACAAAGGAATTTTATATTTTACGTTAAATGTTGTGGTTTATCGTAGATGAAGATTTAAATTTTTTACTTACGATTGTAATTGGTTCTTTGGAATATTTTCGAGAACCATTGTTAAAAAAATGTGTTGATACAAATGCTGAGACTTATTTGAGCGTTTTCACTAAATTTAAAACAAGTCTGTTCAGCGGTGCCAAGTATATCAATAGTAATTCATTTTCAATGGCACCCTTTTCGGGGTCTCAATCTTATAAGTTGGAACAAAGCCAAACAATGAAATTCCGGTACCTTCATTTTCAGGAATCCAAACCCCATATATCTGTAGCAAAAAACAAGTAGTAATGGTAAGTAATGTATTTGGAATCGTACAATTATTTGTCTATTTCTGTCGATGTATCTCTCGAAAATATCCTTGCGAGAGAAGAGAATTCGGTTTCCATTTTCAAGTATATCTGTTGTTCTTTTCATCAATTTCAAAGTGGATAACCACGGAAGCTGCCTTTAATATCCCAATTAAATAAAGGATAATCTCAAGGAAGGTAAAATAATATAATACACATTAATATACATAAGTGTGACTTATCTCAATTTAATTCTTTTAAGTAGTATTGAACAATCAATTCCAAAATTGTATTATGTTCAAATAACAACATTCAGAACTTGTTGGGAAACCCTAAATACAAAATGAAAACTTTGGAAAAGTCGGGGATTTATGAAATTGACTGTTCTCACTGCAATGGAAAATATATTGGGCAAACTAAACGTAATATTAGAACTAGGTTTAAAGAATATGTGGTTCATTTAAGAAATCATAGGTTTGACAAATCAAATGTTGCCCAACATATTTGCGAGAAAGGACACGGTATAGAACTAGAAAATTTAAAATTGTTAAAGGAAGTGCCTTCAACAACAGATTTGAATTGCTAGGAGAGTGTTCATATTTTCAAAAATAGGGTGGCCTTTTAAATTCAGATAATAGGCCAATTCCTATCTCAGATTTAATTCTTTGTTGAAAATAATTCCTTAACCGGTCAGGCGTAACAAACCCTAACGGGGATTTAGTAGGTAAGCCTTTGTTTGTTAGATTATTGGCATTGGACTTTAATTGTTGACTTGGTGTAGGACTTACCTCCAGAGGTATTCCCCAGCCAAGTTACTTTAGTTAGTCCAAGTATCTACTGAAGATGGCAGCTTAATTGCCACAATACGTATTTAGGTGTTCTACATATCGTGGTTGTAAGGGGTTTTCCAAAGTTTATTTACTTAAAATCATCGTTTCCAATCAATCTTACTTACTTAGAGTGGTTTATTTTTAATTCTACACTAAATATATGCTTTGATATGGAGCTATTCAACAATAACTTTCATTAATCTTAATTTAATGTTTCTTATGAAACATCCTGTGTTTGTTGCAATAAGTTAAATACTCAGTAGATTCTATATATAACAGGATTTCTATGTTTAATTATGCTTGCAAATTTAAACACAATAATAATATCATTTATTAGTCTAACTAGCCTTATAACTCTTGGAAAAACATAAGTTCCATTGTGAAATATCTAGCATATCAAACAATTGCCAAACAGTGCAATATAATATAACTGCCCAACCTTGAATATTGAGGTTGTAGTTCTAGTAGTTCTTAAGTTTATGGCGTTTTATAGAATTGAAACTATCACGTGGTCTTTTAGTATAAAATCTTGTAGTGAGAAAACATTAAATTTGTAAAAAGTGTTTACATTTCATGTCTGTTGTAGGTAATACTAAGGAGAAAAGAAACGCGGAATTATTATATACTATTCAATTCTCCGCTATGAATATAATACGGTGTAATGTCATGTAATTCGGCGCAATCCCACGTAATTTCGGGTGTTGCGAAGTAACCCCTAGTATTTAGTAATGCGAAGTAATTCCTAGTGCTTCGAAGCAATGACAGGCACAACCGTTGACAACAAAATAAATTAATTCGGTACCTACTGCGAATTCCTGTAAGATAATGTCGGACACCTCGGGTTAAACTACGAGAATTGCTCAGTATTCCGAGGACTACTGTATATAATTGTTTTTGATAATTTGCCCTGTCAGTAATAGTCCAAAATGATTTTAACATTTTCTTTCTTGTTTGAGATCCAAATGTTATGCAAAAGAGAATACCAAATGTCATAAGAAATGCAATAGTGTTTCTTCAAATATTAACTAAAACTCAGAAGTAACGTGATAATATGCAGAATAAGAGTTTTATGCAAAAGTATATAATATACTACAGAAATGTTTATTTCCAAAGAAAATGACTCTGAATTAATTTAACAGTACTTTACGTAAAATTAATTGTACTTAGGAAGATTATTAAACAAATGGCCAATATTCAGAAAACAAATACGTTAAAAGTATTTCAGAAAATAACAAAAATAATTGTTGTCATTCGAACATCTTTGACAATCGTAAATCATGTAGTGGAACTTTTCTTCTCTGTTCGACGGGTTAGGCTAGCCTCCTGCCCGGCATACGTGCAAATAAGGCCCACAGAACCTAATCCATTGTAGGTAAATGACAGGCCATTTGCCTATATACAGAAGACGAAGAAGAAATAATAATAATGATTTATTGAAACAGGCATTTACAAATTACGTTGTTCACAATGCAATTCTGTATATATAGGCCAGATTATATACTGATTGGCGGTTTCAAGTGCGGACACATAGCACATGCGGTTAATCTGGTTGCCAAATAATACGCTTAGAACATCTATTTAAACTTTTGAATATTTTGTTGACCCTTGACATTTGACGAATAATAGTTATTTATGATATAAGTGCTAAAAGTGAAATTTTATTTTGTGAGAAGGGAAGTTGGGGACACGACGCCGAAGGCGGAGTGTTCTATCCCTTCGAACTAAATAAAATCACTTTTAGCACATATATCATACAGACATACACTATTTTTTCTACAAACACTATTAAAAGTACAAATCAAAGCATTTCTTACGTTATTAAATTTATAAAATATCGTTTTGAAATCCAATTATTCATGAAGTTTATTGTTGCTAAGGTAATGAAAATTCGATCGTTTGTTGACAAGTAACTTCAAATCTCGCCGAAGAAAATTTTTTGTTTGCAAGGAAAACACTATCCACTTCAGATTACTTATTTTTACTGTAGTTTCTCTAACTGTACATTTAATTAAGTAAATAAATATTTCTTAATTTTTTTATAATATCGTACCAGTGTTAATAGTAAATCACGTCATTTACTTTTAGCACCAGTGCCATAAAATGACATTTTAGACACTGACAGCATGCGTTAAAAATTAAACTTTTACTGACGTTTGTAGAAAAAATACTTTGTATTCAACGAATCTGTCATTTGACATTACGAGTGTAAAATTAAGTCTTGATTCCGATAAATTTCTGCAGTTTCATCGTGAGGAACTATTCCCGCGCTATTTAATGCAGAATAGCCTGAATTATTTTAAAAATGTCACCGTTTTTTCTGCCGCTGCTGCTGTCAATACACCTGGTGTAGAAAGGAATTGTTTATGGAAATATTCACTTGACTGGGTGCCGCTTCCTTCTAATTTGTTTGAAACCTCTGACAGTTAATTGAAATGTGTTTTTATACAAACAGCATGGCTTTTGTCAATCGAATTTGTTATTTGAAATCATAATTATATATTATTTAGATGTATCACTGATATTGTTTATAGTAGAAATGTTGTCTGTATAAAACAAGGAATCATTTAGCCAAGTATATTATAATAAGTAAGATTTAATTTTCAACCCTTCGTGTAATTTCAGTTTATCAAGTAAATAAGCAAAGTGACTCTTGCTTATGTAAACAAGAGTACAACTCAAAGTCTCTTAAAGAAATATACATATGAGGTGTTATCAGTTAATTCTGATATGAATTATTAAGTTAACACATATTGTGTAGACGTAAATGTTTTAATAGCATATAAATAATTCAAATAACATATTTTTAAGAGACGTCATAAAGGTGTAGGTGATATACAGGGTTTTTCAACGAAAAGTAGCCACCCTCAGTATCTTTTAAAACAATTTTTTAGTTGAAAATCGCCAAGACATGTCAACAAAGACAGCAAAGGGGACATCTTTTTGCCTAAAATCCGGACGTCTGTCATCAACCCCTTAGCCCCCACAGCCACCCCCTCTAAAATTTCAAATGGCACCATACCATGTGTGACACATCGTTGGAAAGCTTATTTCATAAGGAATTCATTCTACTATTTATTTTTTTTATTCGCCTGAAATTAAGACATAAAAGAATTAAAAACTATATTTTGTTTATTTCGGTTAAGCTGCTGAATATAACAGTACGTAGATGCTTTTGTTTCATCTTTTGTTTTTTCATCTGTCAGTCAACATTCAGTTCATTTTGAATATTATAAAAGTGTCAACATGGTTTACACCACTGCCGAAAGAATCGAGATTGTGCGTTTTTATTTCAAAAATAACGACTGTGCACGAGCCGCAGCGCGTGCTTTCAATGAAATTCATCCCAATAAATTCCTTCGCCATCAGTATGTTATAAAGTTGATGCAAAAATTCATGGAAACTGGCTCAGTGACAAACAGAAAACATCAACCAGAAAGACCAATTATTAATGAACCTGTTGAAGCTGCTGTTTTTGGACACGTTGCAATGGATAACAATCAATCTTTAAATCAACTTTCCCAGGCATCGGGGGTTTCAACAAGCAGTGTATGGAGAATTTTAAAAAAGCACAAATTTCACCCATACAAGATAAAACTTGTTCAAGAACTAAACGAAGACGACAATGATCGAAGACTACAATTTTGCGAAATTATGTCTAATAATCTACTGAACAACGTGAACTTGTTGTATAATATCTGTTTCAGCGATGAGTGTACGTTTTTTTTTGAACGGAGGAGTCAACAGACATAACTGTAGGTATTGGTCAGACACGAATCCGCATTTGTTTAGGGAAACCCATACCCAATATCCACAGAAACTTAATGTTTGGGCAGGTATTCTAGGAGACCACATCGTTGGCCCGTCTTTTATTGACGGTAATTTGAATGGCGCTATTTACCTTGAGCTTCTTGACACCACTGTTGATCCGCATATAACAGAACTACTGGAAAATGACGAAAATTTGTTTGAAAATGAACTAGTTTTCCAGCAAGATGGTGCACCTCCTCACTATGTGGTTCCCGTTCGTGAATTTTTGAACAATCGGTTTCCTGGACGATGGATTGGAAGACGTGGTCCCATCGAATGGTCGGCTAGATCACCCGACCTGTTTCCGTTGGATTATTTCTTATGGGGGCATTTGAAATCCAAAGTATATGCAACACAGCCGGCCAACATCGAAAATCTTAAGCAGAGAATAACAGAAGAATGTCGGCAATTGACACCGCAAGTTCTTGCAAATGTTCGTTCGCTCTTTCAAAGTCGTCTGTATTATTGTATGGAAATTAACGGAACTCACTTTGAACAATTACTTTAACGGTAATTGCTCTATTCAGCAGCTTAACCGAAATAAACAAAATATAGTTTTTAATTCTTTTATGTCTCAATTTCAGGTGAATAAAAAAAATAAATAGTAGAATGAATTCCTTATGAAATAAGCTTTCCAACGATGTGTCACACATGGTATGGTGCCATTTGAAATTTTAGAGGGGTGGCTGTGGCGGCTAAGGGGTTGATGACAGACGTCCGGATTTTAGGCAAAAAGATGTCCCCTTTGCTGTCTTTGTTGACATGTATTGACGATTTTCAACTAAAAAATTGTTTTAAAAGATACTGAGGGTGGCTACTTTTCGTTGAAAAACCCTGTATGCAGTGAAAGTAAGTAATCACTTTTGTATAGGATTTTTAGAATCAAGAATAGCATACCAGATTTCGAGTTAAACGGGTATTTCAATATAAATAAAACGACAAACACGAGTACAAGAAAACCTGACGAGATGGAATTCTTCGGGTATTTTTCCGGTTTTAGTAAGTAAAAATCTGTACTAATCCTGAGCAGTTTGTTGGTTGCAGACCTGTGTTATTTGTGTACTAGTCAGTGACAGGTAGAAATATGTGATTAACTATTAAATGGTTCTAAAGGGTTTCCAAATAAGCTTATTTAAAATAGTAACATCTCATGATTTCGAAATTTTGCACGTATTTGCTACTTGGGGAGATATTCTCACTATTTCAGCAGAATAATTTAGCTTGATTGTACCTACCACAAAGCCTAATGGAAATGCCTAGCCTAAGGCCATATATTACTGAGTTTTCACAAAGTTTATTCTACCCCATGAGAATATTTTAGTTGGTTTAATTAGCTACAATTAGATAATCGGCTGCAGGCAACCAAAACTCTGACATTTACTGTAGTAGTAAGTAATATAGTAACTTGAAAATAATAATACAGAAATTATCATATGCTTCGATAATGTAATATTACCTACGTTTCAAATACTGTGAAACAATATTTGCTAGTAGTTGAAGTATTACACAATACAAGGTTTTATACTGTATACTTAAACTAAACTAAATTGACGAAACGAAAATGTGCCTTTAAATATAAAATGTTATTATTTTTGTTATCAAACTCGATTTATATACATAGATGGATTGCAAGTATATGATAAATATATCGCGGTGACGAATAAGTGTGTAGCAATCCAACAACGCGGTGCAGCGTGACCAGCACTTTGACAATCCAAACTGAACAAACTTTCGCTACCATGTGTATTTTCCAACGTTTTCCGGTTGCAAAATTCATTTCAATTCGAATATGTAAACGCATTAGTTTAGTTTTGCGAACTTCATCATAAAATGAATCGAACGAGAAAGTTTAGCAAACTAAAGTTATCTAGGAAATCCAAATTATGGACCTTCTGTTCGTTCTCGCGCCCGGAGAATAAACCCACTCGCTGGTATGTTTATTATCAGCGTTTC
Source organism: Limonius californicus (assembly GCA_014611495.1). Lineage (NCBI taxonomy): Eukaryota > Metazoa > Arthropoda > Insecta > Coleoptera > Elateridae > Limonius > Limonius californicus. Next base: position 45,147 of record JABXWE010001170.1, read on the forward strand.
CTCCGAAATTACGGCTTATCCCCGCATTAGGCTGTATGTCAAATTGCGCTAACCCGCATTATGGCCGTTCATTTACGTTACGGCCGATTGGTACAACAGAAATGTGAACCTCTGGTGCTATTTCCAATTGAAAGCCGTGCTTCCTGCTTTGGAATAATGTACTCCTCACATAAAATCGGCGTGGCGTTTCATCCAAACAGTTACAGTATGGAGCTATGACCCGTAATTAATTTATATTTTTGATATAACTGAATAGTGTGCCAGTACAATTTAAAAACATTTAGCTGTTGATTTTGATATAGATTTTTCATGATAATTTTATATCGTTTAAATATAACGCTATGAAAGTACGGATGCTTAAGAGGGTTGAGGAACAGCACCTTCTTACCTTTTAACCGAGTCAGTGGTCAAAAATAGTTTTAACCAATTAAGAAGAAAATACTACTCCTACATAGTAATCGATTACAAGGCTGTAGCAGATAAGCCTCACCTCTCTGGGAAAAAATTGGAAGTGCTCCCTTTTTACTTTACTTTTACTTTTACTTTTTACATGCCCCCAGTGTACGTCTAATATCTTTTAGCTGAATTTTCTAGCTTCATTAACTAAGGCCGCTGCTTAATTCCCGCTTACTTAAAATCCCTTCATCAAACAGCTAACTTTAAATTATGTAATAGTTTATAATCATTAGAAAAATAACGTCCAGTGTGTTTACAAAATCATGTACCTAATCATAAAACGGCTCATAGAAAATTGATTACATTTTGTGACGTGGTGGAGGCGACAATCGCCTAATACCTAAATAATTTTTACGTAGTAAATTGTCTTCAGTTATGAACTCAAAGTAAAGAAAGTATCTGCATGTTTCTAAGGGTTTTATCACTTCATTACATGTTCATAAAAAAGGCATAGACGTCTACATCTTTGTACAGAGAAGATGCAAGCTGGCTGCTATTTATGTTAAATTTAGATTTTTAATTTCAAGGTTGTCAAAAATTACAATTTAAATAGCAGCACTTTTGATGTAATCAAGAAACAAAACGATGTTACAGCCCAATGAGTGCACAACTACATACACATATTTACAATAACACCATATTGGAAAACTGTATATCTTCTAACATTAATAATCCACTACGAAATAAAATACAGTATATCATTTTCGCGTAGAAAATATTTACTACTCTTTTCAAGACATTTGTATTAATTTTATTTCAATACATTAATATAACGACTTCAAATTTAGAAACCTTAAATAGAAATCCTACGAAAAAATATCACAGCAAACTAAAACAAACATTAAATAACTGTATTTTTCTTAACAGATTATGAGAAAAGAATATGGTTTAATAAATAAACATAAACCAAAAATACCTATTAGATCGATAGTCTCATACATAAACGCACCCAAACACATGTTAGCAAAAACATTAAATAATATAGTTACTAGTTTAGAATACACACCAAAATTTACAGTTAACATTTCTTCCGAATTAATGAATAAGTTGTCCAGTTTAAGTTTCCCATCACAATGCAAACTAGTTGGTTTCGATGTCACCAATACGTTTTCATAAATACCTCCTCAAGAGTGTATTCCCTTGTTAAATAATATTTTTATAAATAAAATTGTTGAATTCACAAAACGAAATGAGTTGATTTAATTATTTGAACTTTGTTTTAATCAAAATTATTTTATTTTTAATAATCAAATTTATATTCAGAAAAGCGGTTTACCAATGTGAATTCCATTTCACCACTTTTAGCTAATATATTTAAGGAACATTTAGAAGATCAAATTCTTGAATCAAAACAATCTTCGAAAATGATATTTTGGTTCCGTTACGTTGATGATATTTTAGCATGTTTTAATAATTCATTTGAGTTTATTGGTGATTCCTTAACGTTGGTTAATACTCTACACTCAAACATTACATTTCTTTACATTAGAAACAGAATAAAACAGATGTATTAATTATTTAGACTTAAACAAAAGAATGAATTCCGAAATCAAACTCGAATGTTATATTTATAGAAAACCTACACAAACAGATATCACAGTACCACAGGACTCATGCCACCATAAAATACAAAAATTAGCACCCTATAGGTCATTGATACATAGAGTTCCAACAATTCCCCTTAGTAACAGTGATTACACCAAGGACATTTCGTTTATTAAACAAATTGCACACAGTAATTGATACAACACAGAACTGATAAATACACTAATCAAAGAGAAAGATTTTAAATCAGTAACTCTAAGAATATATTCGAAATACCATTCTTCTTCTTCCTCTTCTTACGTTAGGTCAAAGACCTGTGTTTACTGATACAAATTATCCTTGAGACATTGATGTTCAGCAATCTCGCCACCTTTTCGGCGGTCTACCTGGTGGTCTGGTTCTATGTGGCTTTAAGTTGCTGAGCTTTTGCTAATCTATCGTGGTCCATCCGTTCTATCCGTGTTTATTAAAATAGTATTACTATTCAGTTTTTGTTGTATAAAATAAGTTTTGTTGTATTTTAGAATCTTCTTCTTCTTCTTCATTCTTCAATGGTGAACATTTCGAAAGCATACCTTTTTTGCTTTAATTCTTAGCTTTTTCCATAAACTAGTTATTTTCAATCATCTGTCATTTTTTACTGGATAAGTATTTTTTTATGAATCTCAAAGATCAGACGCAGAATTAAAATACTTTTCAAATGAGGTGTCACTCGGCCCCTTTCCCATTTAAAAAATAGTTCAAGATGGCGCCTAGCCGTCATTTTGAAAGTTATCAAATTTAAATATGGCCTCAAAAGTAGTATTTAGCATGCCATTAAAGCACACAAAATGTTGTAAAGCAATATCAAGGCGATCAAAAGTTAATAGGGGGGAGGACCTTTTACGACAGCACAGGATATTTAAGAACAGTAATTTTGAAAGTACATTTTTACAATCTCTTAGATCTAAACACTTACTTTCCATGCTGCTTTTCAATTATAACTGAATTGCTTTGAAATAATTAAACATCGAGTTATAAAGGGAAACTTGACCGGAAGTGTGAATTGCATTCTAGTAATCGGGAAATTCGAAAAGTCGATGCAAAAAGCTTTCGCTATAATTAGTCTTACGTAACGGCCTTATTTGAGTCATATTTTTACACCATATTGTTTTAAGGTTAAGAAATAATAAACATAATAAGTTCCTTTTAGAAGCTTATTTAAAAGTAGACCAATTGCGAACAGAAATTTTCAATTAATTCTTGTAGGGAACAATTTCGAGCAAAGTTTGCAGAGATAGAATTTCCCGATGATGCTCTCGCATGGCATTTTCACCGCCTTGTTAATAGATTTCGATAAATGGGCACGATAATGTAAAGGCATTCCACAGCTGGGGCTGGTTTTCTAATGAACAATATCGTAGATAATATAGAGCAAGGAATATATCTTTCCGCAAAATATAAGGGCAAACAATGACCTGTATAATAATAATTTCAATATTAGTTATAAACTAATTATTATATTACTTGTAAATTGCCTTACCCTGAGCAGTTTCCGAAGCGCTACAAAGAAACTTATGTGCTGCAAAAACTATTTGTAGCCGATTATAAAAAAAAATGTAACGATTTTGTGATGATCAAATAATAGCCTTAATAATATAAGGAGATTACATATGATCTTCTTCTCAGACGAGTCATGGTTTATTCTCAGGAGTGAGATGACTCAAATTTATCGATAATGCTCAGCGCAAAATTGACGTGAGTTCGGAGATTCGGTACTTGGATTTAAAGTTCAAGAACAACAATGCAACACATACAAAGGGCTGTAGATGTATGTTTATAATATTGCCTTGTATTAAGAAATATTTTGATAAAATACAATTCTTTGATTAAAACATTCTACCACACAAAAGCATTATAAGTACAGTGGTGTGTATCTGTATTAAAACAATATTTGTAAACTATTTTCTGCTAATAAATGTAGATATTCACACAGATATTCAAATACAGTTATATATTCTTCTTCTTCCTGTGCCGTCTTCTATCGAAGGTTGGCTATCATCATGGTTACTTGTACTTTGGATACTGCTGCTCGGAATAATGAATTCATACTTTTGCCATACTATTGCCTTAAATTCCTCAGCCAGGATGTATGTCTCCTACCCACGCTTCGCTTGTTTCCAGCCATGATGACTTTGCCTGGGAATTAATAGTACGGTGGTTTTCCGTTGCCTTCCGTACCGCTGTTATTTGCCGTACAAATGAACTCATCAACGCCAACATATATGCATCTACAACTGTTCCAGTCAACTAGACTTCCACTTGTAGTAGCTTCTAGTAGTGCAGCTGCCCATTACTAGTGTTTGTTTGTGTAGGAACCATTAAATCCTATATGAAAATGTCCGCTCCGAGTAGTTTATTTCCCCGGTACCTATCCCATATGATAGGCTTCCCCTGATCCGCTACCTGGCGAGGCGCCCGATGAAGCATTTAGCGACCCCACACGGGAGTTATATATTAGACCAATTCAATCAATTTTATCCACTTTATTGGTGGACATTCAACATTGAACCAATTTTGCTCTATGGTAAAGTGCATTGTCGTCGTGAAAAATAAACGTTTCTTCTCCAAATAAATCTTTCCTACTAGGCAACGACTTATTTTGCTGTACTTCAACGTATGTCCCAGAGATCCCAGAGATGACATGCAGTAGAGCAACTCTTTCGGTAGACGTATACCCCCTGCCATAACAGAGTTAGGAATTTTATTGTTGTAAATCCGCAGTTTGATCAAAATCCTTCTTCAGGAAACCTTCGGACATACTTATTACCAATTACCAGCATGATTATTGGTGCTGAAGGTCGATCCATCACTGAATAGTTCGTTTTGCTACAGGTCTTATCTTCAGTGACGATGTTCCTTTTCCCATCGCAAACGGTTGAGTCTCTATTTCTCCCAAAGCAGTGGTTTCTTAAGGACTCTACATCCCCGGAGTCCAAAACTATGAAGTCTTCTTCCCACAATAGAAATACACAGACTCGGACCACTAGCTCCTGAATATGATATGCTGGGACCTATACAATTGCCTGCTCCTTCATACCACAACATCACCACAGCAGAGGTTATTTTTGTTCCACCGTTCTAGTGTTCATTTTTAATTTTTCCTCTTTCGACGTACTTTCTAATTATTCGAACGACAGTTTTTTGATCACACTGCGCCTTAGTAGTAACCTCATAAGAAGAAGTTTTGATAATAATATAATTTCATCTGTTTCTTCTGCGAGGACATGGTACAAGTTTCGAGACATGTAAATCTCAAATTAATGTCCTAAGTTCAATGCAGGGTATATCATTAATATACAAGTGGTATTTCTTATGAACATTATTTTTAAAGAGAAATAAATTTTATTTACAACCACTTTTCACTGCTTTTCAGAACAATAGGTAACGGAATACGAGATTTAGGCAACAATCTCTACTTTAATACTTTTAAAGAATTCCAAGAAATATTGAAATTTATATTTTTCTGAAATTAAATCAAAAAGTTCCAGTAAACTCTAAGGATCAATTACATGCCTTGGTGATGCAGGACTTTTCCATACCGCAATATGTATTAGTGAATTACATTTTCCAAGCAGATTAGTAGTTTTTTATTCCCTGCGAATACAACAAATGGCTGTATAAACGTGAAGTTAAAGCAACATTATTAATAATTTCAAATGGTTTCGTTAGCTTTCTGCTGCTTTGTCCTTGACTTATTAATTATTATGATTTTCAACGAACCAAAAGTTGGGATTCTATTTTAATGACCATTTTTGGGTTGATTACAATTTTCACTATTTTTAAATATTTAATTTATGACGAGGTCACTCTCGAGCGCTTGACATGTTTGTTAGTAGCTGCCAATATATTTCCGAGAATTCCTTTGTTTAGCAGCGCTAGCCTTCTAGAATATTGCTTTTTGAGTTTTTCTCGGAAAACACACGTGTCAATTTCGTTCTAGAACAAATTAGGCTGGGAATTTTATTGCAGCGAGGGGAAGATTCAGTAGGCGCTAAACTCTTGAAACAAAATGACGTCCTGTTTTTCTGATAATGGGTACATTCGCGGCTCCTCTGCTAAATCAAGTTTTACCGAATCATAGTTTTGCCTTAGGCAAAAAAAGAATCTCAATGAAGTCGGATCTGAATAAATATTAGCAGCGTTAGCCTGGATACAGAGCAATTAAGTGTAATTGTTTTTTCGATTCATTAGGATACAAGCGAATTGAACCCGTGAAAGTTGTGCTTCGTTGCTCCACTCGTTTGAACCCGTGAAAGTGGAAGTAAACTAATTCCCAGGGGCGTACAAACGGATGTTCGCCTCGCAGTTTTCTGAAGAAGTCATCTACCTACCAACCCCCAGAATTGTGCCTGCCTTAATCGAAATTCAAGGTAAAGGACCTAGTTTTCCTGTGTGGTGAAAAACCGCCTTTTTACGCGTAAACTATTGTGTGATTCTTGTAAACTCCGGCGCCACTGGCCACGTGGTTGTTTGAAGAATGTAAATAACGTCCGCCAGCGACCTCGAGTTCTCCCCTTGAACGTAAAATTAAAAGTTTGTAATATGGAATTATAAAATCATTTGCTGTCATTCTTTTGTACTGTTGTTGTCTTTTTTAATAATTTAATAATAAGTGTTTTAAAATTTTTCGCCCCTTTATATTATTGTATATCTTGTATTTGTGTGTGCATGAATGTTGCAAGCTTTCTAAACAGGAGGGAGGCACAATAAAGGTGAGTTCGATTCCCGTAAGCTGTCGGCATCTCGGTCTTCCACGAGAACCTACGATCAGCTGTGATTTGGAAGGTGGCGCCCGCTAATTTTGACCTACTATGTACACAACCAGGAAGATTTCCTCCCGTAAGCGAGTTCCGCGAACCCTACTCCCGCCCTGAGCTAACTTGCTGGCTTTTTTCCACCTATCCTGTTACGGGTCGACGGAAAACCTCGTTTGGCACGTAACATAACCTAGGCGACTATAAATAATACATGGGACACCTGCACTTTGTTTGAAGCAACCTGTAGGATACACAACGGCACATCTGCAGGTCATCGTTAATCACTATATTAAACACATGCACATGTCTAAAGTAATTGGATACAACACAATGTACAGCAACGATATTTAAATTATGAAAATATCAGTAGTAGAAATAATGTATTAATAGATTTTTTAATTGTTTTATCTGTTTAGTTCATTAAATTTAAAATAAGATTCCCGAATTTCTTACTCGGAGAATACAAAGCCGCAAACGCGGCCAGAGCACATAGGCCCTCGCTTCAACTAGTATGCCCAAAATTACTCCTCTTAAAACAGCATTCCTGTATTATTTATACTGAACAAAAAGCACGGCTTAACAAATAGAAGAATGTTACGCTTTTTATTAGAAAAAAAATTATATTTTGCATAGAAGTACTGGGTTATGCATTTTTTATAAATTACCGAGTCACTGAAGCTTCTAATTCTGCACAACAGTTGCCTCATTTTTTAAATAAGTTGTCCTAAAATTAACGCAGTAAATAATTCTTATAATCGTGGGAATAGCAATTTTACAAGCTACGTATTTTTACTGCTCTGGTTGTTTAATTTCTTTGTTACAGGCCAGATACGCGGCATTTAGTATGTTGTTTTTAATGGTGCACGTTCCCCGTTCATATTTCCCGCTTCCCTAGTTCTATTTTCATTTAAATACTTTGTAACCTTACTTTAATGTGAGTATTGTGTCGATTCGTCGCTTTTTCATCATGTTTTTTCTTGTAATTATTACTATTTGTGATACAGATTTAATAAGGTTATTTCCCCTTTTTTTTGCATTCATACATACTAACCCCCCCCCCCCGAACCGCTTTCGCATTAGTTCAGAGGGGTGCGGACGTCCCTTACACACTAAACATTCATGCAGCATGCACCCTAAACTTAACTATGTGAAATGCAGTCGCTTGAACCGGAATTTGAACACCCCAGCCGATCGGTCGCACTTCAGTGTGACCTTGAGTGGCAGCGCATATTCGCACTGATCCCTGGGGTCCCTAGGTTATTTCACCTAGAGACTGACGCTTGCTCTTGGTTTAGCCAAAGATTTGGAAATCAATCAGTAAACACTGAAGAAATAGAGCGAAGTACTATTTATACAAGCGAGTGGTTGATATTACCATCTATTGGGAGGGATTTAACTCGGACAAGCTTAAATAAAATTGTACTTTTCAATCTACGATTAATTTTCCCATAGACGTCGTTTTGAAATGCCCTATTATGTTTATCAGCTTTATATAAAAGCAACAGAATAAATTTATCGCCTCCTACAATTTGCACATATCGATTAGAATTTAATTGTCTTTTACTGGAAGCTTGACCTTATAAACTTGACATCAAATTCTTTTATTTGCTCAAGCGTGAAATGTTTGTCGTGAGCACGCAACATCAATTCTAAAATGATAATTGGCGCCCTGATTTCGGTTCGTTGTTTATTTATGAGAATACATTTTTGCTCCGAACTTCCAGGAATGTGTAAGCAAACAAACTATGAGTTCAGGTTAAAATATTTTTCCGGCGTACTCCGTCAACGAGTAATTTTATTCAACGATACAACTGAAGCGTTGGCGCTGTTTACAAGGCGCAAATAATAATTTTAATAAGTCTTCAAGTTTACTTATTGTTATTATTAAAAGTTGAATATTAAATAAGAGTAAGCGGACCTTTTGAGTGAAGTTTAATTCATTCTTTCTTGTTTTAAGTGTCGTAGAGTCATATTTCAAAAAAGTTGAATAGTAAGAATTCCAAAAAGATCGATGATGTAGGTATATAAATTTGAATTAATAAATGCCATTGTTCATAATTCGAATGACTTCAGCAAATTGTTTTTAAATGAATCATTATTTATTTTATTGCAAATATTCAATGCCAACTTTTCTGACTATCTGGAGAAAAATTTCGTACTTATTAATTACTGATTCTAACGTGATTCGCTATTGGAATCCACGTTGATCCTAGCCTTACACGAAATAGTCGGATACTTCACACGGGAATCTAACCGTTACTATTCTGCATACAAGTATTTGTTCCGCTTTTAGAACATGCTGAAGCCAGGCTCTAGTAAATGTTTTCAAAGCAAAACAAAGCTTACTATTACGTTGGCTTCTAAGAAATGAAATCCCCTTACGTCAGCCACCTCAAGCACGCTCGTCAGGCGACGACAATACTAACTCTTGCATCACTTTAAACCAATCCCGGAGCACTCTCATCTAAAAGTATCTATGTAAGTTTGTCCCATGGTTTTGTTGACGTTATTCTCAATACAAATTTTGAACCAGATCGAGTTTTACATCACACTCTGTTGTAGCTCGCCTGTATTTATTCAACAGGAAAGACCGCGATAGCACAGAAATCAAAAATTCCCATATAACATCAATAGATACAATTTTTACCTCCTCGAGTTTATTTGCAAATTTTAATGTACCATAGATGGACCATTTCACCTATGTATACGTTATGAAACGTATGGACAAAAAACCTGTCATTTTCATTTAATATTGTGCCACTCTGTCTAGCTTAGAGTCATACTCTAATTGCCGCTCCATAGGAATTAAAATTCTATTTTAATTGCCGTTCTTATGTCCATCACAGTTTTCGTTATATTTTTTTTAAGATTGAGTTATGAGGGGCCAATTTCGCAAAGCCTTGAAGTTTCCCTTTGTATGCTAGATTGCCGATTAATGTTTTGTCTGCACCTGATCCTGGACGCTTTTTGCGAATTTACGTTCCAGATCATATTACTCAAGGTGGTGTAATCTTTTTGACCGACGCATGTTGGCGCTGCATTTTATTCCTCAGTCGATCTTACATCTTTGTCGACTCCGGTCTACCAAGTCCATTTTCAGGGTCGGTTAAGAAATTAAGTACTGCAGGGGCGGCTTTTAGTTTTCGATGAGTATCCATCGCGTGTATTTTCATATGGCTGCTTCACCGTAGGTGAACAAAATATCGACAAGTGTCGGATTAAAGAAATACGCTGGAGTTTTTATCCCTGGAAAGGCAATTCATTGCGAATTTGTCGATCGCCTTTGGCGGATTAGTATCGTGCCCATTCGTTGTTCCTGTACCTGTGCCGTTGTTGCGACAAATATTTCAACTTGGAATTCTTCCAAAGTCGTCTACCTTTTTCCCGGACCTGAAAATACCCTAGACTGCACCTGGAAAACAACCCCCAGAATTGTGCTTGCCTTCACCGGAAGTCAAGGTAAACGACCTAGTTTTTTTTTGTGTAATGAAAAAAGAAAAAACCCTTTTACGCGTTAACTTGCAAAATTCTAAGTGATTGAGCCCATTTTTTATGTAACAGGAAGCAACAGTCAGTTGCCGATTGTCCTTTTTTGTATTACTAAATGTAATACATTATATGTATTGTGCTATTCGTGTAAGCTCCAACGCCACTGGCCACGTAGTCGTTTGGACAATTTAAATAACGTATTCCAGCGACGGCGAATCCCTCCTCTTGCGCGCTGAAATTAACTATTTGTAATATAGACCTATTAAATTACCATTTGCCGTCATTTTTGTGTTTTAGTCATTTCTAGTCGTTTAATTATATGTGTTTTAAAATTCAATACATCTTTTATTATTTTGTAGTTGTATTTATGTGTGCATGATTTTTGCAAGCGTTCTAAACAGGAGGGAGGCACAATAAAGGTGAGTTCGATACCCGTAGCTGCTGGCTCCTCAGCCTTTGACGAGAACCTGCAATCAGCTGTGACTTGGAAGGTAGCGCCCACTAATTTTGACCTACTCTCTACACAACCAGGAAGATTTCCTCCCGTAAACGATTCCCGCGAACCCCCCTACTCCTCTGAGCTAAGCTGAAGGCCTTTTTCCACCTATCCGGTTGCGGGTCGACGAAAAAGCTCGTTTGGCCCGTAACAAACCAGAAATTTTAATAACAGTAAAATCTCGTAAGCTAGTATATTTTGGACACACAGAGAATTACAGAATCTTATTTATTCTAGAAAGAGAAGTGATGGGGAAAAACCAACTTAAGACGAAGTAGAATATTTTGGCTATCTTGGCTAAGGACTTTGTGACAATGGTTCAATGTGTTCTCGGTAGAATTATTTAGGAAAGCGGCAGACAAAATACAAATTCCATTGATGATAACTGACATCCGGATCGGATAAAGCATACGGATAAGTATGGATAAATATGCTATTCGTAAACACCGCGAAACGAATATCATTTCCTTGCACCAATTGTTGTAAATTTGCAAGCAAATTTATCACAATTAAGTCATTTAAATATCGAAGGAGTCATTTAAGTCAATTACATATTACAATTGAAATTAACAATCTACTAATATGCGCCCCTGCGACACAATAGCATATTGTTGAAAGAGGCAATAGTTGAGTGAAAAAGCATGTTCGGTGTGGCTAGTTCGTTTTATTTAACGGCAATTCATTACAAATTGTAATACAGTACCCTTTCTTTTTCTTTTTCTTCTTATTCATCATCTTCTTGTATTAGGACTTTCTTGTTTTTCTGCTTTCTACCTCTCTTGGGATTGCAACGTCTAGCTCTCTGTCTATCTTTTAGATAGTCGACGTGAAATCTTCTGTCCTCTTTACATTCCGTGTTACAGTCCGAACGATTGTTTTCGTCAGACCGCAACAAACCGATGGAAAAAGGCTCTACAGCTGGCTCAGGGAAGAAGGGTGGTTCACGAAAAATGTTTACAAGAATGAAGTCTTGATTGCTGTCGGGCAAGTCAAAACAGATGGGCGCCTCCTAAATACTTCTTACAAAATACAATAAATGTAAAATATACAGAAATAACGTAACGTAATGAATTTTGAATAATAGTTACAAATATATAAAGCAAAATATGAAACGATTGATACAAAGATAAACAAAGAAAAGTTAAAATCAGAATCAGAGTCGGTTCTATAATGGATATGTTTACACAGAAGGCTTTGTTACATCCGAATTTGAAGGTTTGCCGCTACTGGCTACGATATTTATGGTACGAAACAAAGGAGCTTTTAGCCAATAACGGTTGAGTTCACAAAAATAAGTACAGTAATTTATTAAATTATTAAGCAACTCGCAGCTGAAAGTTGCATTATTTTATTAATATCGTACTATTTCTAATTTTTACAATTCGAGACACTTTAAAGAAAACAAATCACTGCGAATAGTTTCCACTAATAAAGGCAATGAATGGATAATGTTTATCTTAGTTCGGCGAAAAAGTGAAGAAGCACAAGTAGGTTCTCTTTGTTTCCTTATATGACTGGACGCCCCTGCGTAACCAAAGGTAACGGCAGCTCAAACGAAGGATGTCATGTGGCGTAATTTGGATTTTTATATGGGAAACGGCGAATGCTGTGTTCTAAATAGTCAGGCTCAAAGATCACGGGCAAAAGGTTTCTGGTTGGAACGGTGATGATGTTAAAGTGTTGAACATGGGTTGTTGTTTATCCGCACAAAGCGAAATGAGAAGAGGGCACCGCCCCTCAGAATATTATTGTTTCCTGTTCATCGATAGTCCAACTTTTGTCGATGTATTTAAAGCCGTAGGACTTTAATTAAATCATAGGATCAATTATCAACCCGAATTCTAACACAACTTGTGATCACCGGAAGAGCCTCAAGGCGACCTTTTAAGTTCCTAAAAATATAGTGAACGGCATAGATTTTTCAGAGGGACCCGCGGCACGCGTAGTACTCCAAAGATATTATAAAGGCCAAACACATACCTATCAGTAATAATCTTTCCCGATAACGAAAGGTGATCTATAATGCTTTGTTTAGTAATTAAAATGATTCTTTGAATTTGAAGAGGAAATCAAACAAACATTACATCCGGTAATTTTAATTCAAGGTAATAAAAACATTCCAGTCGTAACAATCACAAATTTTTATATAAAAATTCTTTTCTAGCATGAACAATTCTCATTATGTTATCTTGCGATTTCAAATCTATACCGGTTAATGTTTCAGGTATGCACACTCAGCTATTATAGCTAATAAAATTTAGCACGTTCTATTTCTTAAAATGTTATTGCTTAGTTATCAACTTATCAATAAGTATGGTTGCTGGTGGTAGTCTTGTTGTACTTATATTATTTTACAATCCCGTAGCCTAGTCAATTTTTTTAATGTATTATTTAAAATAATTCATGAAAAAAATATATATCAAGGTACCAAACCTAGGAAAAAGTTATAACTTTTTTTAACTGAAACATCACATTTTGTATGTATTCATGGAAGAATACAAGTAGTTTTATTGTAAATTTACTGGAGCAGAACATGAATTCGCATAATCTATATATCATCATTAACAGCCTTCTTATCCCATTGTTGTCCATCGAACTCTTCTCTGCCACGTGTTTCTCCCCAGCGTTAAGGTAGAAGCACAATCCACATATACAATGTGTTAATAAATCACTTAAGGCCTGAGTATCGCTGAACAACGAAAAGTATAGATATAATACTTCGAGGAGTTTAATGATTTACAAGATTTGGCAAAAGTAAATAAGACAGGAACCAGTTTAAAGACGAGGCGATTACCATAGAGCACAAACAGCAGAATCATTAAAGGAAATGGAAACGGCCTTACAAAACTTATGGATTTATAACTGATGTTTCTTAGAGATACCAGCAGAACGGAAATTTGAATATATTAGCTGTATATGATACAAGAAAATAGAGCGATAATATCATCAATAAGAAGATTGTACGTATAAACACATATACGAAGTATTTTTTTTTTTAAAGAATCGTGGAGTTGCCATAGCAACTCCACGATTCTCATCCCACCCCGCTTACCTCGGATCAGCGCACGTAGCGCTATGCACGAGTCTAACATGCCCCACCCTTGTAAAACCCCCCCAACTATTCTACCGAGTCACTCCCGCTGCTCCAGAATTAATTAAAATTCGGGCCACAACGAGAGTCGAACTCGGGTCAACCGGTTGCGAAGCGGACTCTCGCCCACTGCGCCACCCGGTCGCCTATACGAAGTATTGAAAAGATAATAAAAATAGGAGAAAAACAATGCGGTTTTGTAGCTAAAATATCCTACAGAAATAACATCTTTAAAGTCAGATAATATAGAAACGACTGACAAGTGACAAAAAATTGTATATTATAATAAAAGTGTATAAGTAAGCCTTTAAAGCACGCGTGACGGGTTTATAAGCACGAGGCGAAGCGGAGTGTCTTTTCACGGAGCAGTGCTTTAAAGGCTTTTATACGCGCGTATTATACGATATTTTTTATTATACCTGCACTACAATCTGAATATTATAACGAAAAAAGGAAATTGAAATCACGTTTTCGAAGTAATCTTGTCATTATCTCATTAATCGTTTATATAGAAACGGTTAGCAATTGTTGTTGTTTCGTTGCTATGCATACTTACTATAACTTTGTTGATTTGTGAAGTTTGTTTCGATTTTGTGTTCGTAAATTACAAAATTAACGAAAACGAGGGTATGTCATCCGAGATTAGAATGTTAGCCGAAAAAGCTGAACAGCGATTAATCACCGCGAAATCTAAACAAGGGTTTTGCCAGGAATACGGATAATTATCCAGCTGGATGGCCAACAAGTGAATGTTGTCTTGTTATCTAGGCAACTTTAAAGCACTAGTGTTTTAAAAGCCCGTTTTTGCACGCTTTTTAGTTTCAGAAACAGAGATTATGATTCAGACATAATAAAAAAATCATTTTGTTTTCGTAGTCTCGGAAAAAGCATATTGCACGGTACAGATAAACCGACGAAAGTTAGTAGAGTTACTAAGAACTGCAAAACTACCACAGGTTTATATAGTTAAACGCGATTATAGGAATCTTTAACGATTAGAAACGTGCGACTAAGATTGTAAATCAGATATCAAAACCATTTAGTGCTACTAAAGAATTGAAACAGAGCTATTGGCTATACCCACATTATTCAAAGGGTACATTATCGAGACACTAAAGGAATGACAGGCAAAATGTAAGTGAATGTATAAGTATAAACTAGCAACAGACAAGGACGGTATGAATTGTATGAGCAGAAAACTGTACTATACGCGGTAAAGCGTAGACTTAAGATCAATGGTAGCAAGTGGAAGATTTCAGGAAATGTAGATAAATGGAAATATATTACTTCACACTGTATAAATATTTCAGCACAATAATGTCAGAGGAAGGTAACAAACAAAGTGATATTACACATAGAATTACACAAGTTAAATAAGCAAGGCAGAAATTAAACTCCCTACTATGGTCCAAGCAAATTCAAGGGACAAAGAAACGGCTGTAAAGAACACACTTTGTCACTGTGCGGAAATATGGGTAATAACAAAAAAATAGAAGAAAAAATTTAGTAACGGAACATATTTTCGCGAAGAAGCTGTAGGAAAAGCCTATTAGATCAGGTAAAAAATGAGGAAAAAGGCTGGAGATAGTAAAAACAGTAGTAGAAGAGATAGAAGAGAAAAAATGACAGTAGTACGGGCACGTGAGGATGGCAATTCATACATGGCAATAAAAAGTTTGTAGTTTGATACCTTGGGAATGACCACCTAGACTGTAGAGGTTTGAATCAAGAAGTACATGAGGCAACAGAAAGTCGAAAAGGAAGTTTATCCATAAAAAATTTTGCTGCTTGAAATGACAGAAATGGTTTTAAGCTGTAAAAGCTCGCTTATCTGTATATGATGACCTGCTCTCCAATTTTTACAATTTTGATACTTTTCGATACAAACTATAGAAACAAATATAATATCTAATTTTTTGTTCATCATTTGTTATCGATGGTCCAATTTTTTTTAACATTGGTCAGACCTGTTCGGCGCCAGCGTGGTCCAGTGGTTAAAGCACTGGACTCCGGTAAATAGAGTCGGAAGTTCAACATTCTCTACTCGATACCTGACGGGCGGCCTACCTAGTTGCTTTAAATAATTGGCTACCTGCATTCGATTGAACAAGGGGAAATAATGCGGTTGTTCAATACGTTATACCCACCACTTGTCAAGAATTTCGCACGCACGCAACAACCAGCTGTGAGAGCAAGGATAAGGGAGCTCTGACGATCCGCCTTGGAGGCGAAACTCCTATATGGAGTGTAAAGCCTCACCATTGTAAAACTTTTTCACGTGGATTTCTAACAGCTAAATTGTCTGAAGATTACAATTTTCAAAACGTTGACTTATATTTTATTTGTAACAAAAGAGAACATAATATCATTGAAATAATTTCTTTCTTCAATTTTCTCTAATATAAAATAAGATTGATTTTAATAAACAACAAAATTGAGAGAGAAAAAGTATTTGCTTGCTCAAGTTGAAGAATAATATATTCTTACAGCAGTCTACGAATATACTTTAAAAATAGAGAAAACCAAATCACCATTTTTGTTGTTTGTTATGTAGTTTACGAATACAATATTAAATATTTGATTGTTTCTTTAATACAGCCGGTATACGTGTAACGGGTGTTCTTATTATTACTGTAAACATTATTTTATTAACCCATCCCATACGCAGCCATGACAAACTAAATTTTCTGCAATATTCTTCCCTACAATACTCGGTTATGTGCGTTTATTACTTACATAAGACAACATATTAACAGTTAAATAACAATAGTTGAATCAGAAATTCCAAAATAATTGCTTCGGTAATGGGGGTCTCACTTGGTCCACCAGATCATGTGATGTTTCAGTATTAGATGTTCTGTATTAGGGTGAATCTATTAGAAAGGAGAAAATGAAAAACGAAGTTACTTTAGCAGCAGAGCAAATATCGCCTACGATCCTTTGTGTAAACAAACACACTTTATTAAGTAAATCCCAGTTGTGTTTTAATAAAAGCGGTTGGCATTTGAACACTTAGGTCATTTATACCCACATTTTGTTTTAACAACATATTAAATACGTCTCTATAAAATTCTATTCTTGTATTCGTAATATTCCACATGTAATTTAAATAATATGCGCTTATTCTTTATTGTTGTAACGTATTTTATTGTAGAAAACAAGAAATGTATGTATTTACAATTTAAGAACTTTTCATTATATGTAATAGGATGTAAAGTGGTTCATCAAAATATTTATCACTAAACGATAGCGAAAAAATGCAGACAGCTTAAAAATTCGTAGAGACACTACAATATCTCCATCCTAGCTCAGGTATTTAAGGTAGAATAAAATATTAATCACCCGAGATGTTTTGTTCTTAAAGTATTTCCGTTAGTAATTGTCTGATTAGTGTTTTACTGAGAACTAAAGGGCTTTTCATATCGATCAGATTATTATTTCTATAACTAGTTGCCAAATTTTGGTTTCATATGGTCGAACAACAACACTGGCAAACAAAAATCTACTATTTTTGCGACATGGCTAATACATGGCGTATGCTATTTAAAATTTTACCAGAAAGCAAAAATGATTTTCTCTATCGCCAACATTTTATTTGCTGCAAAGTGTTGTACGTTATACGGAAATATAACGATATCGGTATTTTCTTAATGTTAGACACTTAAAAATGTTGTTGTGGATGTTTTACGACGATATTTATTTTGCTCTCTCGTGGTTGCAACGTCTTGGTGGAACCGCTCTCCATGGTCGTCGCTTACGGCACCCAAATTTTCCGGAAAGAAATCGTGATTAGCAGCCAGAAAATGAATTTTTAAAAATATGTTACATCCCATTTCTCTGTAGGCACTAAGTATTTCATTCACAAGATCTTTGTAATTTTCGGCTTTTACATGTCCAAGAAAATTGGCCACAACCGTTGTAAACGCTCCAGATCCCCATGCTTTTAATTCAACTTCATTCAGCAGGTTGTCAAATTCACCATCTTTTATTACTTCTCGTATTTGTGGTCCCACAAATATGCCCTCTTTAATTTTTGTCTCAATAACTCTCGGAAATTTCTAATTCAGATACAAGAACCCTCTTCCGTTCCGATCTAGTGCTTTAAAGAAATTTTTCATTAAGCCCAATTTAATATGCAGTGGTGGTAGAAATACGTTTTTACGATCAACCAGTGGTTCGTTGGTAATATTTTTTTAACTCGAGTTAGTGCTTGACGTAGTGGCCATTCCTTTTGTATATGGTGAGGATGTCGTACACGGCTGTCCCATTCACATAGGAAACAACAGTATTTTGTATACCCCAGCTGAAGTCCAACAAGACGCGCTATTACCTTTAGGTCTCCACAGATTGACCACTCATAATCGTTATACCGGATGTGTTCTAAGAGATATCGTATATTCTCGTAGGATTCCTTCATATGAACGGCATGAGCTATAGCTACAGATGGTTATTTATTGCCGTTGTGAAGCAAAACTGCTTTTAAGCTAAGTTTTGAAGAATCTATAAATAGGCGCCAATTGCTTGGTTCATGTTTCTGTCCTAATGCGTAAAATAAGTTGTCAACAATCGTGCAATATACCAAAGTCCCTTCTTAAGCGAAACATTGTGCAAGTCCTTTCTGACGTATTTAGAAGTGAGTTATATGTACGTCACCTTCGAGGAGATTCCATCTTTATAATCTCGATGTTGGAAGTTCTGACTAATTTTGCTAGTTTTGAATCTCAAACTAACTCATTCAGTTCAGGCGTGAAATCAGATGTGGTTCTGTTGAACATTCTGTTGCTTGAAATAGTGGATCATTGTCGATTTCCTGTGCGAATTGCATATCATCAGTTGGAACACCGGTGCTTTCAGGTTCTTCTTCGTCCAAACTCTAAGATTCTGGTGGATTTGGGATAGGAAGATCTTCAGTACGTTCGACGGGCCGTAAAGCCGATGATAAATTTAGATACTGCACAGTATGCTTGGGCTTCGGTCCGATGCCCAGTATGTTAATGAGACAAATGTAACAATCTGTTCCATGGTCTTTCTGTTCTCTTCACACCATTGGCACTGCAAAGCGCATTTTACGTTTTATACCTTTCAACCAACCTGTTAACAATGTTACACAAGTCTTACAACATATGTGACGAGCCCATGACTTATCGTGATCTCCTACTTTAACTCTGAAATAAAATTCGTAAAATCTTCGTACAAGTGCAGTGAAAATACGTTTTTGCGATTTAAAAGTTAGTTCCCCACACACATAACAAAAGCTGTGTAACGTTCCGATTTTGTACGCCTCATTGTTTTGCTTTAGATTTTCATTTTCGTAATTTGGGTTGCATATGTTTTGAATGTTTTGGATTTATTTGAATTTCGAACTCATAACTTTTCGACTTGCATTCGTTTAACTTTTACTTGTTGGATGTATGCTACGCGGATCGGGGAAGTGAGTTGAGAAATCCTCGTGGTAGTGCACGCATCTCCGGTTATGTTAGCTGTTGTAAGCTAGGGATGGATCTCCCAATTTAAGACCGTAGTTGTTAGAGAAATCTATCCTTATGCCGTCGTTCCTTGGGTTTGGTTGCCATCTTTGGAGGAACGCTAGGACGTCGATGAGAGTTAGTTTTCCTAGGGGTTTTACCCAATTTGATTGTGCCATTGACCTAGAGGTTCCCTATCGCCGAAAATTTCATCGTTCGGCGTCTTTTCCCGTATGGACTACGTTTGAAAGTCGTTTCCGCTCGAGTTTTCCACATTAAATTGGAGTTATTTTGCACTCATGGTCATCTTCTTTAATATGAAGCAGATGAGGTCTGGTGAACGTTCAATGGTTTCGTTTATCGCAGAGAGCAGCAAAGTTCGAAGCATCAATATCAACAATGTGTATCCACGGGTATGTGCGCTTGATAATGTTCCGTTGTAATATAATTTGAATTTTTGAACTTATACGACGTGCGTTCGATAAATCTGTACTTTTCAGTTTTAATTTGGAAATTGTAGTCAAACCTTCTTTTTTATAATTTAAATTTTGGGAAATATTGCGAAAGGTTAAAATTTTATTGAATTACATTGTTACGTCTATTATGTTTGAATCTAGGTATTGAGTAACGAGATCTCGTCGACTTCGAATACCTGATAATTTAGTCGCGTTCTATAGATTTGGTATTTTGATTAATATTATAACTTAAATTTGTACTTTCGCTTTATTGCGTCCCGTAAATTATCTGTCGATTTATATAAATACTTTTCTCTTTCAATAATTTTGTATGTTACCATGTTGCTAATCTTCCAGTATGTTGATCTTGTTGTCGTTTGCTGTGCATTAAAAGTTTAATTTTCCGGACTTTCTTGTTTGATTGTTTTGCTCTCCCCATAGTTTTTCTAAGTTAGCAATCGTCAAAGGTAAGTTAGGTTCCAGGGAGGTTCCTGTTTTATCCATCGTGACATCGTCGAGGGCTAAGGTTAATTTTCAAAACAGGTGGCGCCTAGGCTTTTTATTTAACCCCACCCCCTTCTTCGAGTTGAGCTGGTTGACCCTTACTCTCGACACCTCGAACTTACCGGTAGTTTTTTTCCCTTAGTAGTCAGTATTGTTGTTGTTGCCAACTAGGAGTTACAGCTGTTGACATTATTTATACACTACCTAAGCATTTTACTTACTTGTTAATTCACAGTCAATCACAGTACAGTAACAAACATACATCAAGTATGTAAAACAGAAACACGTGAGTAGCGAGGCGGCACGACATAGGAAATGCAGTAACTTCATACGCCGGTAAATGCCTACTAATGCACAATATCTGATTTGGTGCGTACTTCTTGCATGTAATAGACAGCAATGAACTTGTCTTAACACGGTAAATTTGTCACTGTTGATACGTTGCACAAAGTGGCGCAATATGCATATGTTGCATAAATATAAATGCTTGTTATTAAAAATTCGTGGATAATAGGCAAATTCTGTTTTTAAATTTGTTTTTAGGGTGCCGAAATACCTCAGACACACGTAAAAGTTTCCATGTCACAAAATGTGTTTGTAATAGTGTAATAGATTGAAATCGAAGAAGGGATGAACAGGTACTTTAAAATTTAAATGTTTCTTTTGTACATTCACAATACAATAATTTGTACACAGAATTGTAAATCCGGTGGTTAGGAAAACTGCCATGAAAAGTCAACCATGTTAAGAAGACAAACGACGTGACAAGGGGACACCTTCTTGATGATAACTGTGATACCGGCGAAACACTTTTCTGAATATTCATTAGTTCAGCCTGCATTCAAGCATAAATGTTTATTTATGTACAGTATGCTCGACAACGGTTGCGATAGAGAAAGGAAAACAAAAGAATATCTTTACTTAACCATACAGTTAAGTCATTAAAATTGTTTTGGACTCTACAATACAATACGTTTATTTCTGTATGCATAACGTAACATCCGTGAAGATTATGATACTATTGTTTCTTAAAGTATTTTGTACATGATTTCTCATTTCCTAGCTTCTTTATAATTTCATTTAACCTTGGTGCGTCGTTCGGGTCCTTTTCGACCCAGTTGCTGCTTTATTTATCGCCTAAACTTTTATTACTTGTTCTAGATATTTGAGCTCTTAGGACTTTAGTTGTAATTAATATAGCTTCAAGATTTTGCAATTAGCGGAAAAATATTTGTTTCAGTTTTTTAGTAGTTTAAATTTACACACATAGGTTGTTTGGGTCACTTTTGTCCTCCCTCTTTAAAACCCGGAACAAGCTGAAACTCGCATAATTCCGTACAGGGCGGTGTGAGTAATGGCAACAGGTTGAGACCTGCATGTAAACGTCTTCAGTATATCTTATCCCACAGTGCTTGTATATCGTTCAGTGAGTGTTGAATCTTAGTTCTGTGTACGTCTTGTGCGGAGTAACTTTTTTTTATTATGACTTCAAAACAATCAAAATATGTGCCTTCTTTGACGCAAAAGCAACTAGAAGAAGCAATTGATGATTCAGAAGAAGAAATATTTGATTTGGGATCCATCTGACGAAGAGGAGTGCTCTGAAATTGAAGATCATATTTCTGTTTGTTCGGAAAGTGACTCAGAAGAGGAAGAACCAAAAATTTCAAATGTCACATCCGAAACTATGTTATCGAAAAACAAGCAAATTGAATGGTCTTCTGAACCTCCTATACGTCAAGGGAGACTTGCTGCACACAACGTTCTTACAATGACACCTGGACTTACTAGGTACACCACTTCGAGGGTGGAAGACGAGCTATCTGCTTTTATGCTTTTCTTTCCACCATCAACTGAAAGACAAATTTTTGAAAATTCAAACGTGGAAGGTCGTCGAGTGTATGACATAAATTGGAAAGATTTGGATGCGCAAGATTTATATTCCTATATTGGTTTATTGATTTTAGCAGGGGTTTTCATATCTCGCAACGAATCGACAGAAAGCTTATGGGATGCCGAAAAAGGTAGGAGTATATTTCGTGCAACAATGTCTTTAGAGAATTTCAAACGAATTTCTAGAGTAATAAGATTTGACAATAAACAAACACGAACTGAAAGAAGAGCCCGGGATAAATTTACGGCTGCTATTAGGGAGCTTTGGGACAAATGGGTGGAAATTTTACCAAAATTGTTCAATCCAGATGCAAATGTAACCGTTGATGAACAATTGGTTAGGTTCAGAGGCAGGTGCCCTTTTAGGCAATACATGCCCAATAAGCCTGCTCTATATGGAATTAAATTTTGGGTATTATGCGACAATAACATAGCATACGTATGGAACATCCAGCCGTACCTTGGAAAACTTCCTGGAGGAGTCAGAGAACAAAATCAGGGTATGCGGGTTGTTTTGGACTTATCTTACGGATTGAAAGGCCACAATATTACATGCGATAATTTTTTTACGTCATATGAACTAGGCCAGATTCTACTCAAGCGAAATATCACAATGATTGGTACAATGAAAAGAAACAAGACTTGTATTCCACCAGAACTATTACAAATGAAAAATGTACCAAAAATGTCTTCAAAGTTTGCATTTACTTCTGATACTTGCTTGGTCTAATACCTTCCCGAAAATCGAACAAATGTGTTATATTGCAAAGTACATTACATTCGGAAAAAGCAGTATCAAACCAAACAAGTAAAAAGCATGTAATTATACTAGATTACAATAAAACAAAAGGGGCAGTCGACACCTTGGATAAAGCAGTTATGTGTTATACAGCAAAGAGGAAAACAAACCGTTGGCCACTTATCGTCTTCTATAATATAATTGACATTAGTTCTTACAATGCCCACGTTTTATTCTTAAAAGTAACTAATAGTTGGGGTTCAAAAGATCGTCGAAAACGACGACGTTTTTTAGTAAATTTGGGCATGTCGCTGGTAAAACCACAGATTGAAAGAAGAAAGTACCTTCCTAGAACAAAAGCCGCAAGGGACGTTGTTGAAAAAGTAAAATCTGCTACAGCAAATGTTCAAGATATAGCAGCTTCAACATCAACTCAATCTAGAAAGAGGGGCAGATGCTATATGTGTAAAAAAACAGACAATAAGTGCTTTAGTTTGTGCTGCAAGTGTGGAAACTATTGTTGTAAGAAACATTTAGAGCAAATATGCACACAGTGTTATAAATAGATAAAATGATTTTATTGCTTTTATAAACTTACTTTTTCTTCTGTCAATTATAAATTTTATTTAAGTGTTCTTTTCTTTACTAAATATTCATTTTTAAATTCCGCGTTGTCTATTTTGCGTATACGTTTATTCTTAGTTCTTGCCTTTGTTTTGAAAGGTATTGTTCAAAAAAAAAAAAAAGAAGCTAGGTGATATTAACCAGTCATTTTCACGTAATGGGTCGTTTTGGACCCGAACACCTTATGTGTGTAGACAAAACGAACGACGCACCAAGGTTAAGATGCTGTTAAATAGCAATCGAGTTGATTTCAAAGATTCCCTTATTTGCTAATATTATGGTACTGCTTACTTGCAAGCTCACTTTGTCGTCAATATTAATTTTATTAAATAAAATATTTTATCAAATAGACTAGGCTCATTCAAAAATTAAGGGCCGGTAGGTTGTAAAACAAAAATGTTAAAAACATATGTTTAAGAACGGAGTCAAAAAGCGCCCAAAAAACTGAACTGTACTATAGGCCGGACTGAAGAAAAGAAGACGAACATAGCAATGGACATGATAAAGGATAAAATGATGACGACATTCGGCACATGGAACGTAACAGGATTAAATGGGAAAGAAAGCGAACTGGTACAGGAAATGAAAAGCACAAACATTAAATATTTGGCAATAACAGAGACTAAAAAGAAAAAACAAGGACAAGAGGAATTACAGGAATGGTTCCTACTGTTCCACAGCTGGTTACAAGAGCAAGAACACGCAAGAGCAGGTGTAGGATTCGTAACACATAAGAACAACCTGAGCAATATTAAGGGCTGGAAGTTTATAAACGAAAGGATTATGACGGTAACCTACAAGAAGAAACGAAGAGATTGACCTGATTATTGTATATTGAAAAAGTGGAGGAAAAAGAAGAATTTACGAATGGTTACAACAAAACATACACGAAGGAAAAAGTGAGGTAATGATAACCGGAGATATAAATGCAAGAGTGGGAAACAACCCCAAAGAATGGGAGACGGTAATCGGACCTTTCGGGGAAAAAACTATAAACGATACAGGCAAAAGACTGCTAAGATGCTGCATTGTAAATAATTTAGTGATTGCGAATACCAAATTCCAGCACAAAAACATACATAAATACACGAAATGCGAAGAAGGCAGAATAGAAAGGTTGATAATAGACTACTTTATAGTGGAAGGAAATAAATTTAGCCACATATAGGACTGTAGGGTAAAAAGAAGTTACGAAATAGGCAGCGACTACCACCTACTGATACTGAAAAGAGTCATAAGAGAGCAACAAAGCACTGAACTGACACAAAATAGGGTTAAACAGGTAGTGAAAACCCATAAACTTAAAGAAGAAGATAGCAGAAACAAATTTGCAGAGCTAGTCGGACAGAAATTTAATAATATGCATTCAACAAATGAAGGACATTTGGAGATAGCCTCTAGCACATTCAAAAGAGTAATCGTAGAAGCAGCCACCGAGGTAGGCGGCACAAGAAGAACAGGTGTAAATCAAAAGAGGACAGCATGGTGGACCCAAGAACTAAAAAGAGAAATAGAGGAAACGAGGAGGAGATGGAAGAAGTACCTCAACGGCCAGTCACCGGCAGACTATGAAAATTACAATGTACAAAGAACTAAAGTCAAAAAAGCAGTAAAGACTGCTAAAAGCCAAGAATGGGAAGAATTTGGGAACTTTATGGAACAAACAGCAGAAGTAATCAAAAACTATTCTACAAAACACTAAAGAACCTAAGAAAGGGTATCCCCAATTAAATGTATACATTCTGAAGGAGGTACGCTTTTGACAGATAAATCTGAAATCATGGGCAGGTGGAGAGAACACTTTTATAATTTACTTAATGCGAACAACGGTCCACGACAAAACGGAGAAGAAGAAGAAGAAGAACCAAGCGAGAACGCTGACGAAGAGGACAGGGCAGTAGGCACCAATGATGACCGACAAATCAATATAGTAGAACTGCAAGCAGCTATAAAGAAGATCAAGATCGGCAGAGCTGCCGGATACGATGCGATTTCCTCGGAAATGATCAAATACATGGGAAAAGAAGGAAGGGAGCACCTGCTAAAAATATGTAACTTGGCATAGAGAACAAAACGAATCCCGAAAGAATGGGAAATTGTAGTAATAATCCCGATATATAAAAATGAGGACACGAAAGAATGCAATAACTGCAGAGGCATTTCCCTCCTCAATGTGCCAGGAAAACTATATTCCAGAATATTAGATGCGCGACTAAGAATCCAAGTGGAACACCAGTTAGAGGAAGCACAGTGTGGTTTCAGACCGAATAGAGGACCCCAAGACGCAATATTTACCACCAGACAGATTGTAGAGGAAATCATAGGGTACCAGAGAGAAGCGCACCTCTGTTTCTTAGACCTAAAGCAAGCATTCCATAGAGTGCGAAGGAATGAAATATGCAAGGTCCTAAGGAAACGAAGTGTCTGCGTCGGTTTAAGGGAAGCAATCAAAAATTTTTACCGGAACTCCCAAAACATAGTCAGAACGGCCAACGAAGAATCACAATTGTTTAAAACGAACTCGGGTGTAAAACAATGGGACATTTTATCCCCATATCTATTTATCATGATTATGGATGACATCGCAAAAATATGCAAGCTGAAACCAAAGGTTTAAAAGTGGGCCACTTGATGATGAAACCGATAGTATTCTCAGAGGTACTGTATGGAGATGATGCAGTACTACTAGCAAAAAATTAGTCAGACCTTCAACAGGACCTAACTATCTGGAAAAAAGAAATGGAAACAGGGGGGATGCTAATAAATAAGGAAAAAAACGAAAATCATGATAATCTCGAGAGACACAAAAACTCACTCAATATACATCGATGACTACAAATTAGAACTAGTCGTAAACTTCAGTTATTTAGGGTCAATTACAGCACAGAATGGCAGAATGGACGAGGAAATAAATAATAGAGTGACAGCCACCGGAAGACTTTATCCAGCCATAAACAAGTTGCTCATTTCCAAGAAGGAGATAAGTAAAGAGACTAAGATGGCAGTGTTCAAATCAACTTTCGTCCCTACACCCATATATGGATCCGAAACATGGTGCCTAAACTCCAGACAGAAATCGCAATTGCAGGCAATGGAGATGAGATTCTTGAGAAGAGTTGAAAACAAAACCAGGCTAGACAGGATTAAAAACGAAGAAATCAGAAGAAATGCGAACTCCCAACCCATCCAGTACACGATAGAGCAAGGAGAACTCGTATGGTTCGGCCACATCCCCAGAATGGACTCAACAAGGTTCCCGAATCTCGCATGGAAAACGAAGGGCGAAGGCCGCAGAGGGAGAGGAAGACCGCGAACGAAATGGGAAGAGTCGCTTAAAGAAGTTCTTAGCAATTGGGGCAACACTTGGGAAGAAGCAA
Source organism: Limonius californicus (assembly GCA_014611495.1). NCBI lineage: Eukaryota > Metazoa > Arthropoda > Insecta > Coleoptera > Elateridae > Limonius > Limonius californicus. Next base: position 72,080 of record JABXWE010001170.1, read on the forward strand.
CTAACCTAGCGAAGGATAGAAAAAAGTGGAAAACTTTCCACACATCTACACCGTAAGGTAGAAGAGGCCGACTAAGTAAGTAAGTAAGTATATATGTTTAACCTTTAGATACACTATTAAACTATTTTCTATATATTCACCATTCGATTTTAAACACTTATTATATCATGGTACAAAGTTTCCTATAGCTTCGTCATAGAAGATTGCCACCTGTAATGAATACCAATTTTGTACCGTTGTAACGGTCGCCGGTTTCTAAACAAATCTTTAAATGAAGGAAGAGGTAATAGAAAGTTTGTGCTAAATCGGGACTGGATGGAAATGGTTAAAAATTTCCCAATTAAATTGTTAAATGAGTTGCACAGTGCGAATCGCTGTACGCGGTCGGGCATTATCATGCAAAAGTACGACTTCAGAGGTCACCAATTTTCTCCTTTTGATCTAAATCGTCCTTCTCAATTTTCTTCGGGTCTTACCATATATGTCTACATTAATTGTCGTACCACGTTCCAGGAAATCAACAACCAACAATACACCATTTCTGTCCGAAAGAACGGTAGCCATGAGCTATCGAATGTCGAATATTTGCTTAACTTTTTAGGTTTGGGGGAATTCCTACGGTTTCACTGCATTGACTGTTGGTTGCTTTTAACATTGGTTTACGAAATTCTAGTTTAGCCACCAGTCACACTGTGATTCAGACACTCATCGCTGTCACTAATTGTTGTAAACATCCATCAATATGTTTGCCACTCATATCGCACCTAATTTTGTGGTACTGTAGCCTGTTCGCGTCAATTTCGTGAAGTACCACACGTGACATTTGAGGAAGCGGATGTTCACTTTTTACACAAATTCGTTATTGACAACAAATTGATTGCCACTTCGTTCCTCATCGTGCACGTTAGTTCGGTCTTCTGTGAAATTTCTACAACAGTGTCGCATATTTAACGGCAAATTTCGGCAGCGTCTCGTTTTTTGAATGGAGAAAAGAATCACAGCGCGCTCCATACTTAGTGAGATTTTCAATCCTAATGTTAATTTAGCACTTTATTATACATCTGAATAAAATGATAGAACCGCGGTAAAGTGACTTGTGGTTAGCTCATCAACCACCAAAGCACTCACCCCAGTGCACTAAACTGACTACCCCCTCATTCGACGGGAATATTTAAACGGCCCTTAGTTTCCGAATAAACCTCGTAATATACTTTTCTACTACTTCTAATATGTTCATTTACTGAACACTGTCGAATGCTTTTTCTACAAAAGAAAAGAGAACAGGTCTATTGAATTCCAATGATTTTTCCACTATTTGTCTAATAATAATTATAGCATTAGAGTAGAAGACCGTTTATAAATCTTCGTCGCATAATGGAGTAAGTTGTTACGGTATAGTTGACCACAATACCTTCCTTTCAGAGAGCTCCTACTATTGTGTTAATTCAATTCGATATTTCATCTTCTTCCGATGATTCCATTTTTTAAATTCTGTAGATCATTCATGAGTGCATCCACATTTGCTTCTCCTACTATTCGTATTTGTAGTATGCTGTTGTTGTTTTGATGAAGTATAAGCTGCAGAAATAGTTCCATCAATTCTTTTTCACTTATTTTCCAATACCGTTAGAAACTCTTGTGTTTCATTCTTTTGATTTGAAATGTATAGCCATTTTTATTTTGTAGTTGATAGAAATCCCGTCTCAAAAATGTACCTACATATGTACATTCTTCTTGTTTCTGTGCTTAACGCAATTATGACCTTTTTGTAGTTTCCAAGTCCTTCTTATTCTTTCTTAGGTGTGTTCGTTCTTATTTTAGTATCAGTACAAAACCAAGGAGTTTTTTGCTATGATTTATCGCAACTCTCAAGGCACCCCTGTTATAACCGAATATGATAAAATAAAGGCAGAAATATTCGAAAAAATCCTTTCCTCTAGGGTAGTATCTGTTGGAATAATATTAATATGTTGCTAAGAAAACTGGAATACAATCATTCGGAAAATCATTATCAGACTAGGAACATGGAAGGAATGGTCAGGGCCAGGAACAGAACGTTAAAGCAAATAATAAAGCATTTGATAAATCTCTGTATATTATATCATCATCATGTATATATTAAAACCGAAGATAGATACGGAAATTACATCATATGACTATTATTTTCTAATATAACAAAAGAGGAATAGCCGGAGTAGGGAACCTGCTACAATGGAGCTATGAAAGTGTCATTAGTTGATTTAAAGCATTATTACAAGTAGAACGATAAAAATTTAAGTCTTTTCCATTTTAAAATAAATTTCACTCTAAGATGGGCAATTATGAACAATTGGCAGTGAGATATTTATTAAATTATATTTGTTAGCAAAACCTTGGTGTCTGTTTTAGGTTTCCAAGTCAATTTTTTTATAGTTACAATACGGTTGAAACAACAATAAACGGAAATTTCGGTCAGCTCTGAACAAAACACCTTGTGTAAGCAGCTTTTTATCAAAAAGTTAAATAGCTACTCGAATCAAATGACAAGCGAAGGTCGACCAACCACTCAAATTCAGGTACCTCCCTTGATGTTGTGTCGAAAGCAGAATTCGCTAATAATAAAGGACGTAATATCCCGCTTTCGCTTAAAACAACCATCTATTACAGAAAAGGTTGCAGGGTTAATATCTGAGCTTAAAACGAGCAAATACGTTATGTATACGTTGAATGCCTAAAAACGTTTTCCTTAAATCCTTACCTCACCACGTCGTACCCGGATAAAAATATAATTATATACATACATTGTTTTAATTTTAAAATAAAATATTGACTGGTGATGGCGGGGTAATCCACACTGTAATGCGTTTCTTAGGCGCGGCTGTTGAGTAATACCTTGCGAAATAGCTCAAGTGCCCATAAATTGAGTTTATTGAACAAATAAACACCAATGGCCATTTTTCTTTACTTTTCAAGAAACTTAGCCGTAAATTTCAACCTGGAACGCGAGTAGTTTATAACTTGAGTTATCGGGGTGAATATATATATGGAACTTTTATTGCGACTATAGGATTTATGTTTAGTATATTTTTGAAATAAACGTTCAGTGGTATTATAGCTCCGAAACTACAAAACAAACTAGCCAAGAAATCTAATAGTCTTCCGCAGGCTCAATTCATTCTGGGGCGCTTCGTCAGGATGCACTGTGCTGCATCTAACTGAATTATACAAAAGGAGTTTGAAACACACATCTTAAATATAACTAACTGAACCCCTGGGCTACCCTCTACGCTTGTATCAAAAGTATCCTTTTCTTCTTCTGGTTATAGGCCAATGGCCTGTTAATTAAAACAAATCAACTTTGTTCATAAGTAGTACACGTACTGCGAGTTTTTCAAGCCGATCATACAAATTCCACTAAAAATGTAGCATTGTACCAAATTAGAGTTCAAAAATAATATTTGTAATCAAAATAAGAAAAACACTTTTTAAGTCAGCATATAATACAACAAATTATATCTAATGTAATAAAGTTTAAGGTTTAAGAGTCCATGTGTGCTTCATTTTCAATTTAGTTTTAAATAAATTTAAGTTTTCTGAAATATTGGTCGTATTTCTTCGGTTAACGTGGTTAAAGTAGCTTAGAATTATGTCAAACGCATGTCTAATTGTTTTAATTGTGGAATTGGAAGGTTTTTTCCCTTGCATTTAATTTTTTGGACTATTCCGCACTATTTCCTTCATCAGAATTTTCAATAAGTTCCGTCGTAAAATCTTGTTTCTGTTCCTCCTCCCCAAGTCCATCCTTCTTGTCAGATGGGTGGTGATTATGGATTTCATTTATTTATGTTTCTTCCAGTCTGGCAGTTGCTTTCCTTACTGCTTCTCGCCATCATTATCTATTGTCTGTAATTCTGACGACTTGTTCAGCATTGGTCTCTAGTACTGATTCAATGGTATCGATCCAACGAGTTGGTGATCTCCCGCGTTTCCATCGGGTTTTCCTCGTATAACCAGTTTTCCTAAATTTTCCGCTCTTGTGATATAATATCCGAAAAATTTAAGTACTCTGCTATATATAGTAAAGGAATATCTTTGTTTTGGTTTTATTTCTGTTAGGATGGAAGCGCTAGTTCTTTGTGCTGTCCACAGAATTCGAAGCATTTTCTGCCAAACCCGCATTTCAAGGGAATCTGTCCTTCACCGGTCTGCTGTGCGTGATGGTCCATCTTTCTGAGGCTTATTGAAATACAGGTAGTACCAGAGTTTGCACATGTTGGTTTTGGTATGGCAGGTTATGTCGCTGCTTTTCCAAATTTTGGTCAATTGTATCGCAGCTGGCTTACCAAGGTGTATTCTGCGTTGGATTTCATGTTCGCAGTTTCTGTCATTGGAGATGAGCGCTCCTAGGTATAAAAATTTCTCGACAATTTCAAAATCATGGATTTGAGGATGTATGGGATTATTCAGATTTGGTCTGTACAAGTGCTGAACTGCTACAGCATAGGTTGTTTTATTATGTTCACTATATGTCTTGGTACTCCCATCTCGACCATGACTGGCCATAGTAGGTCCCATCTTACAATATTGAAGGCCTTAGAGTAGTCAATAAAGCACAGGTACATTGGTGTATAGTACTCTCTGGCTTTTTCTATCATTTGTCGTATATTTAGAATGTGTTCCCTGGTGCCTCTACCTTCGACGAAACCAGCTTGTTCTGGGGATATTTGACTGCATATGAAATGTTGTAGTCTAGAATGCATGATATATAGCATGAAACGTTCGTCTTCTTATCTCAATGGTTATCCATTCATTTTAACTCAATGGGATATGCGACGTTGTTTTTTTGCATTGTTTTAAATATCATGGCCTGCGTGAATTTCTATAATTGCTTCTAGGAAAATGGGTCCACGTGCGGCTGATTATTGTTTCTGCTAGCTCCGCACAAATCATTCCTGCTGGCATGCTTTCTAGTAAAATAAAAAGACGCATTTTGGCAGTGAAAGCGTGCACACCAGTTAATTCCTGAGTGCAATTTTTTTGTCTTCGAAAATTTTGAAATGCCTTTTTGAGCTACCTTATCTTGTGAGTGTTTAACTACAATGCCTGTGCCTTCGTTTATCTTTCGTATGTTACCTGCATCGATTTGATAGCCAAATAATTCAAAAACTGTGGATAAGAGTGTTTTATTGTTGCGCAATTCCTTGCAACTTCAAACTTCTTCGGCTGCATCTCTAATAAGGTTAACCTGCAGTCCCATAAAGAAGGGACACCCTGTCGAAAAATCTGCAATCCAGTCTTCGCTCAATTTCAACGAACATCAAACAAAGCTGTCGTATTTGTCAACGAATAATTATCCGTAGTCCTGTGACGTCATCCAATTATGACGTGTTTGCATTCCACGAACAAAGGTATGTTCGAAACGCCCTAATTAATTAATTATGTAAACAGTGCTTAAATGAATCAACGTAAACTTTCAAAGTATTTCTTCGATGTTAGTGGACGTTTGTTTTTAAATATATTTTCTACATTTCATTGTTTAAAATAAATAAACTTTTTGGAATTATCACTTTAGCTTAAGGTGTGTTAAAAGAAATCTTTTATGAAATATCTAGTATTTTAAATGCACTGAGAGCTCTCAAGGAATATTTGAATTTTAATCATTTGTATGCCTTTACTAAATGTCAAATTTTAATTTATCCTGTTTGTAACCTGTTATTATGAAATGTTTAAATGTGTTATTTTAATAAATTTATTCTTGTTCTAATCATCAATGGTAATTTTTGTTTTTTTGAGTTTCTCCTTTTGCTCAAATACTAAATTTAATTACTTAATCAACTTTAATCTTCCAAAAAGGAGTGGCGCCCTAATTAAGGGACTGATTTATAAATCATTACGTCATGTTCAACAAAAGCCCACAACTCTAAAGTAAGTATGATTTAGCTAGCCGAGGCTTTCCTTGTTCTTACTAAATTATTGTGACTTCGGCCTTTTGGTTCGTGACAACATTTAGCATCGTTTAACGATCAAGTCCTGTAAGGTTTGCATAGTCCATAAGGGCCTGTACTACACTCTCACCGTGAGACGCTCTGTAACTTTATTGTGTCTATTGGAAGTTGTATTGCGGCAACTTCTGGAAGCTCTACACCAATGACTTATTAAAACTACACTCAAATTCTTCTATTTTAGGTAATTTTAAATCATCAGCTTAGGAAAAAGTCATAAATAATCTTGTTGCAAGGCCGATCGACCGTAAAATAAAAATGTAACGTTGAAACAAAATTATGCTTAAATCCTACACAAACTATTTTTCTACATAGTCACCATTCGAATTCAAACATGTATCATATAGTGGTACTTTTCATGATTTACACTATCCCTCCCATTCGGAACCGCCGCCGTTGCATTACTTCAGGGGGGTGCGGGTGTCCCTTATATACTAGCCATTCATGCACCATGCACCCTAAACTTAGCTAAGTCAAATACGGTCGCCTCAGCCGGGGTTCGACCATCCGACCAATCGGACCGCATTTCACTGTGACCTCGTCTGATAGCGCTTCTTCGCACTACTCCATCGAGGTCCCTAATCGTGTGGTACTAATTTTTATATACTATCCTCATAAGAAGTTGTCGCTTGCGACGAAAATCAATTTAATACCGTCGTTTTGAGGTGGCCGTCGTCGGTAAAATGTTTGCAAGTGCTTAAAAAGTCTGAAGATGCAGGAAGAGGTCATAGTTGCTCGGTGCTAAGACGGGATCGTATGGAGGATGGTTAAACATTTTTCAATTGAATTGCTCAATGAGTTGCACAATGCAAGCCACCGCGCCAGAGCTCAGCAAGCCTGGCCTTCTGTTCTGAATCGACTTTCTCAACTTTCTTAAGGTCTCGACATACACGTCTGCATTAATTGTCGTACCACGTTCCAGGAAATCAACCAGCCAACACGCATTTCCTCTCCAAAAGTCAATAATCATAAGCTTTCGGTTCTCGACCGTTTGCTTCGATGTATTGGCTTTGCGAAAACTCGTCTGCTTCAACTGCATTGCTTGTTGCTTAGTTACACAATTTGTGTACGAAATCGTATAGTCTCGTCGCCAATGACGTTGTGATTTAGATATAATTATCCGTCATTTCTAAAATTGTGGAACGCGGATCAACGCGAATTTTTTGCACAATTTTTCCACAATATCGCCGTTTACAACAGGTCTCCCACTTCGTTTCTCATCGTGCACATTGGTTCGGTCATCTCTGCAATACCTACACCAATATCTTAACTTTGGTTCACGATGGCTAGATCATAGAGCTTGCATATTTGACAGCAAATTTCGGCAGCGTTTTCGTGGTCTTTGTGGCGAAACCGGATCGCCGTGCGCACTTCACACGTGCCGCGATTTTCAATCGTAGTGTTCATTTCAGCGCTTTATTATGCAACTGAATACAGTAACAGAACAACAATAAAGTGACGTGTGGCTAGCTCATCAATTACTAAAGCACCCCCACGCATTAAACGGTGCTTAATCTCCGAATGAGCCTCGTACTACGCTCAATATCGACAACTCTATAACCTTACAATACTGATTAATATTAAGTATACAGGCGAAAATTGTTTTACGTTCATTAAGCCCATTTTAGGTTACTAGTTTCATGAGATTTGTTTTAAGTAATGCCCACGTTGGATTACTTTAAAGAAGTTGTTACTAAAGTAATAGCTAAACTTTCCAGAAGTATTTGCAGTCGTTTTAAAGCAGTTCAACTGTTAAATTGATAATGATGCAAGCTGGAAGATATTAGGTGATACGTTGCAGTAAATCAACTTTGTGTAATTCTAGTCCTTACGATTATTCAACAAGCGCCAATTAAAGTCTAGCAATGTTTAAATGTGTGGTGGCAGCTCAGTTGGTAGAGGGCTCACTTTCTGAGTAAAACGTCGATTCTGGCTTGGGTCCGAAATCTAAGCATTACTATGCAGATTTATGTCTGCAACCCACCACACACAATTTCCCAATCCGGCTTGCAACCGTGGGATCTTAATGCTAAAAACCTTCCCTGGAATTTCTGTCCTTTTCGGATTTGACGTTAAACTGTGTTTCTGCCATAGCTCTGAGGAGAAACACGTGGCAAAGAAGAGGCCAACGCCCAGCAGTGGTACGAAAAGGCTACCAATGAATTTTTAAATACAATTCTTTGCGTTTATCCATCGCAGATGTCAGTATAATTAAATTATTGAACTCCAATTCCAAGTTTGTAAAATGCATTTCTGACTGGCTCTAATTTTCCTCTAAATTAAATTAGCCGGGATTTGTAAAACGCGCAGTATTTTCAATTGATCGCTTGTCTGTGGACAAATAAATTCTGGGGGTTTGAAGGGACGCAAAACACGCAAGCATTTGTGCGACTTTTATCCCCGGAAAGCCTTTCGGAAATCAAGGAACAAACACGCTTAATTTTCGTGACTGGAAATCTAACCACAAACGGTTTCGGGATTGCGTTCCTCAATAGCTGAATGGTTTGGGAGGGTTTTTGCTTCGTAAAAGCAGCGCCTTAAATTTGATATCGGAAACGCGAAGAATAATTCCGAGATTTATTACAAGCAACATTATTCGGGGATTTATTATCGTGTCCCATAAGAAAATGGTGTCTGGTTTCGCGTAATGCCGAGCGCTTCTTTTAACTGCTCATAAAAGCTTTACAAATGAGAAAAGCTCTAGAGAATCGAGACGGTCACGATCGTAATTTGCACCGGTAATATTTTTGTCGTATGTTTCCTTAGAAATCGCTTTAAAGAAGGTGCAGTAATTCCGGATCTAATACAATGGTTAATTTTATTTTACAATAGCAATATTAGCTGCTTCATGAGGTTTTATGATGGCGGTTATAAATTAGGAAAGACATTATCATAAAATGTTTATGTGAGTTACTCTTATATTATGGCTAGAGATAACTTATTTTTATTTTAGAGAATACTGCAGTTACTGAAATTGTCTCTTGGAAATATACTAGACGCGTGCGGAAGATAAGCTTATTCTACGATCTAACATGAAATCATTATATTATTTTTCAGCTTAAATGACTGAGTGAGCTTTCCACCGAATGAGGTTTTATAGCATTACGATCATCTAAATCAGATATCAATAACGCCAATTTTAATCGTAGAATTAGATAACTTTTCTTACAAACTCAGTTTGTGGAAATTAAGGCTTCACATCAAAACCTTGGTATGCTATTTTTTGTTGTAGATATGAGTAGATTTGCTTGATCGATTACGGTTATAGTTAAAGCTCCCTTTTAAAAGAAAGTAAAATACATGAAAATATCAAGAAATCCAAAAAAAGCTGATCCTCAGCGGGCTATGGAATGAAAAGTCAAGTCTTTTCTAGACTAAAGGAATGTTTATGATGTCAGATAAATTAGTTATCTTTTTTTTATACGAATCTGACAGATTGTTAAAATGATTTTTAATACATTTTAAAGAGTATTCATTATTGAATCTGACTTTCGGAACGGCTTTCAAGTTGACGGAGAATGGACCTATTCGATTCCTCCTTGTTTTGTGGAATTCCGAGAGAGGTATCCCAATGAAATTATTACATACCGAAAATTTTATGCATTGGTTAAGAATTTAGTCAGCAATTTTCGAGAAACTGGAAGTGTTGGAAGGAAAGAAGGGTCTGGTAGGCCAAAGAAGATAGTACCTACTTTAATTGAAACTGGAAGACAATGAATTGACGAGGATTCAAAAACACGGTACATGCCACAGAATATTGAGACAAGCTATGCATCTGCATCCTTACCGATTTACTTCCGTTCAGGAGCTTTTAGAACAGGATTATCCAAAAAGAGTTCAGTCTTGTCGTTGGTTTTTGGATAATCTCAATGATGAGCAGTTAAGTTCAATCTTTTTTACTGACGAAGCCTGGTTTTATCTTAAGGGGTATGTTAATTCACAGAATATGCGGATTTGGAGTAGAAGTGGAGAATCCACACGTTACAATTAAAGCTCCCCTTCATCCACAGAAAATAGTCTGGGTTGGAATGAGTCGTCGTAGGTTAGTTGGGGCAATATTTTTCGAAGGCACGCTAACTGCAGCAAGGTACGGGAACGAATTAATGCAACCTTTCTTAAATGAAGTTCACGATGATGAGCTACGGGATGGTTTTCTG